>NW_006498102.1:1562237-1572519 GCF_000471905.2 Amborella trichopoda
GATGATGATATGATGAGTAGAGTAGAGAGAGAGAGTTTTACAAAGGTGATCTTAATTTCAAATCATCCCTCCCATTTTGAGAAATTAATTTTTCTAAAAAAAGATTCATTTTGCTTAGTAAAATTATGTTGGGAAGTGTTTTTCTATATTGTTTAATAAAATTATCTTTTTAAAAAAATGTTTTTTAATAAAAAAGTATGTTTTTTTGATGAATATGGGAATTGTTTTCTATTTTGCTTAACAAAAGTATTATTTTTGATAAAATTATGGGTTTTTAATAAAATTATGTTTTATGATGAATATGGGAAGTGGTTTTCCATTTTGCTTAGTAAAATTATTTTTGATAAAATTATGGTTTTTTAATAAAATTATGTTTTATGATAAATATGGGAAGTGTTTTTTTATTTTGCTTAATAAAATTATGTTTTGATCAAAATTATTTGTTCTATTGTTCTTATTTTTTGATAAAATCAATGCACAACACACTGATATGGATATGGTGGATACATATAAGAACAACTGTGCCTTGATTTTTTCATTTTGTTGCATGTCATGAGATGTACTTTTTGTGAAGTATGCCTCATTTAACTTCATTGAAAAAGTATTGTACGAATTATGCTTTATCTAACTATGTGGAAGAGGTCCTTTCTATATCTTGTCTTAATTAGTTGGCGTTTTTATCTGATTTAATAGCATCAAGCTACTTTTGTTATTTGTACAAAAGAAACTAGAAAGTTTTTCATGTAAGGTGTGGAACGAATATGTCAATCCTTGGAAGAAGATGTTACATGACAAAAAATATATTCAAAAAATATCCTAAGATATTTTCATGTACAGGACCATAGTATTCAAATATTAATTTATAAAAAGTTATTTCAAATTTGATTTGTAAGATAAATATATGTAATAAGATATTATACACTTAATCTAAGTATTTCTATGTTTTCTTCTATTTTTTGGAAGTTTTTAACCTATTTCTTTTAAAAAAAGTTTACTTGACCGGTTAGTCTGGTTAACTGCCCCGGTTAGTCTGGTTAACCGCCCCGGTTAGTCCTGTTAACTGCACTGGTTTGTTCGGTTCTGGTTCAAATCGCTCTTAACCCCATGTCTAATTAACCATTTTGGTTCGATTTTGCGAACATTGGACTGGGGTGAACTTGGTTCGTGCCTTTTTCATGATTTTATTTAGTTTTTCTTTTATCCAAAGAGATGAATAGATATGATCACATTTTGAAGTCAAGGCGGGCAACTTCACATTCTATACCTAGTGTATAGATTCTCCTTCAAAAGATTGGTGACATTTCCTTTTTTTGTTTTTTGTGCTAAATCTTGTGCAGATTTTGGATCGAATTTTTTCAATTTTCTCAATTCCCACTTATAGATAATACGATTAGTTGTTCTTACATAGACAACAATTAATGTTTTATGCTTTGGCAGAAGCATCTCCTCACTTTACCACTGAGGTAAACCCATTCCAGAAGTATTTTGAGGCCTCTAGATATTGGGAGATGTAACCTCTTTGAGCTAGTGACTAATCTAGATGAAAAAGAAAAGAGAAAAAATATGTTTTATACATGCCTAAAAATTAGCATCCTAAGATTAACAATCATTGATTATGGATCTAAGCTGCTTTTTTTTTTTTGGAAAAATAATTATTATTGATTTTAGATGGATCGTACAATTTCATATTGAAACCACCTTCCTAGGTAGATCATTTGCCTAGGGAGTAAATGTACAGTATACTCGCACTAACATTATATGCGCCCATAGGTAAAATTGACTCACATCTTATTCAACTCTTTCTCTTCATGGAGAAAAAATTGTAATATTTGGGCTCAAATGGATAGTAAAGATTGAAACCCAAACCATTCCTTGAAATTATAATGGTAAGTGAAAGAAAGACTAATGTGATCTTGACCGTGAATATTTTTTTTTGCTTCTTTTCACCCCTTTTCTTTTATTTTTCTTTTCTTTTGGCAAAGATCACTTGCAAGTAGTCTTATTACAATAACTCTTGCTTTTAAAAAAATAAAACTAACAAATCTAGGATTTTAAAAACCTTGATGTCATTAAATCAATTTTCTTTAAACAAAGAAAATATCCACAATTCTTGTGGTTGAGAATATAAACACAATGTAATTAAATATAGTAAGAAATAAAAAGAGAGTGCCGGAGATTACCTCAACTGAGCTTAATACACCCCATACAGAGTCTCCTCTTTTTGATGATGTTCGAGATCTATGATCGGTCACTTGATTCTCTTACATATGACAAAACCCTCTCAATGACATATGGATCTCGATCTAAAACCAACTACCTAAGGTCTCAATATCTTAGTCTTGCTCAAGCCCCATTAGCTTGATCTTTTGAGATATGAGAGATAGATCAAAAAGAGAGGGAGAAATCTATTAGTAAGGGATCCTCTCATTTGCTATCCAAAAATCAAACCACCACAAGCTAACCTTAGCTTGGGCGTGCCATCTAGAAACAACGAGAGAAAGATGATTTGGGCGTACCCTCTTAGAAAAAACTTGAGAGAGATAGAAGATAAAACTTGTGGCGTGCCTAAAAATTGGGGCGTGCCTCCCCTTTGGTAATCTCTAGACATAAGTAAATTTTGGTAGAGAGAGAGAATTCTTAAAAATAGAGGAGATAATATGTACGACATTTTATAAAGGGAGAGACCTCATTTTATAGATTTTCTATGCCTTTGGAGTTTGCCTCAATTCGTAGGGTTAAATCTTGACCGTCGATCTAAGGAGACTTGTGTGGTGAGAGATTTGAGACATCCATCTATTTGATTCACCATCAAGATTGAAATAGAAGAGCTAGAGCCTTATCCTCCCTTTCCTAGATCTATTCCCATCAAATCTCTAAATAAAAAAAGTATATATCTTATTTTCTAGTTCAATATATCAAATTTTAATTTAGTGGATCAAGCAATCTTGATTCAAAGATTTATTAAATATTTCAAATATTCAACCTTTGGCTATCCCAAAAAATAAGCCAACAAACAAGAGATAAACATTATTCATAAGAAGAATATCTGAATGCGTGGGGCTTGCCACCCTTTTGGTGGCCACGTGTAGGCCCACCTAATCCACATGTTTTTAAATTTTGGGCTTCATATTTTATGGAGGTCATATATCTTTAGAAAATATTTTATTTCATATTTAGAATTGTTAAAGCTTATATTTTATTTAAAACATTGAAAAATTAATTTCTCTTAATTTATAAATCCAAATAACGAAAATAAAATATTAGAAGATTCACAAAAATTCAAATAAACATTCTAAAAAATCATATATCATAAAATTAATTAAAACTAATTAATTTTTGATGGGTATCGGATCCGTTAGATCTAGAAATTTATCAATATACGGTAGCACTCTACCTTCAACTGCGGACCATGATCCACCTAGCTTTCTCAAACTGACCCAGCAGTTTTCATGACCCACAATCCACTATAAGGGCTCATGATCTAAGGGACGCAATCCTAGTTTATGGATTTCAGGTTATCTCCTAAAGACAAAAAAATCATTATCGTCCAGCTCATGATGCAACCATGCCTCTATGGTGCATAGGGGTAATCTCTCGCACATGTGCATACTTCACCCTCATTGGCGAATCTTAAAACGATTATATATATACATGTCATGTGATGATATAACGATGAGGTTTTAACCTTGTCTCTAAAAGCTATTCATCGAACGCAAGGGCCACACAGTCCCTTGGCTCTCATTTGGGCATACTCTGACCTCATCAAGGGCTAACCCACTAAACCCTTCTCGATAGATCTCTATGCCCAGGTACCTTGGGTTTTTCCAAACTCGGCTGGCCCAACACGTCGAGCTTAGTCCGAGTATCGGTAAATTGCATTTGCCTAGTATGGTCCACAAGAGAACTACACTCCCACTGAGTTTATGTTTCACTATATAAAATGCTCATAGAAGCTCTTATAAGGCCTTTAAAGGCCACATAAACCCAACAGTAAGAGTCCAAAGTTTTAAAATCCATTACAAAGTTCTATTCTTTGCCCAAATTTTCTTTATATTTTTGCACGATTGATCAAGCCTATCATCAATCAAAATTTCTACATATTTTCAACATAGAGGCGCAAACCATAGTTACTAGGCTCGCCCTTAAAGGACATAGTTCCAGCTCCCAAATTTTGCTTCCACCCTCCAAATTGAGGATCTCAATGTACCTTTTTTTTTTTTTTAAAAGGGAGCTCGATCTTTTTTTTAGGAATCTCAATCCTTTATTTTTAGGGATCTGGATCCCCCTAAGGAGGGAGCGTGATTCCTCTATTTCTTGATCTTGATCCCTATCATGTTGATATTGCCGAGGCTCTAAACAATCAAAGTAAAGCACACACACCTTCAAATAGTGTCAAAAATATGGTTTCAATACTAGTAATCTTTGTGATAGCCTTAAAACATATTTTCATATCTAATTATAGAGTTTAAAGCTTAAAAACTAGTAAACTAAGTAGATCTATGAAAACTTAAAAATCTTGAAAATTGACGGTCTAAAATGCATTACAAGATGTAATATTTCTAAAATTTGAAATCTATTTTTTTCTTATATCCATACATCTTGAGGTTGAGATGATCAATTTGAGGATATTTGGGCATCAAAACAACCTCTTCTAATGAAATTTTTGAGGTGCGCCCTAATTTGATTGTTTAGAGCCTCGCAATTATATCAATTTTTTTCTATATACATAGTGGATTTTATAGTATTAGAGTATTAGATAAGAGTTGCAAAAATGTATAAATCATATCAAGACATAAAATAAATAAAGCATTGAACACAATGAGAAAATGGAACCCATCCGTTGCACATTGGGATCTAGTTTCCCTTAGAATTAAAATAAGTAAAGCATTTAACACAATGGGAAGAGGGAACCCCGTCCGTTGCACAATATAGTTTCCTTGAGCTTTGGAATTGGGATCCTTTATATTAATGGATCAAAGACCAAATTTATTATGGACCAAGGTCCCCAGGCATTTAGGGTTGAGATCCCATGAGACGTGGGGAAGCCGACCCTTATGAAATGGGATCTAGATTTCATGAGCTTTCGGACCGAGATCCTTTAAAGTATTGGATTGCTCTAAGATAGATACATGTATGGATCGCGATCCTCAAACTACCAAATCTTTTGGCCCCCGTCAATCCGATGATCCTGCTCCCGATCCCAAAGCGTTCCGCTCCAATTCCCAGTAACTATGGTGCAAGCTAGGCTTTGAATATATCAAAGTTGAAAAATGATTGTGCAATTTTCTCATTGTTAGCATTCTTTGCGTTTCATACGTAGTGGAGGGATCCTTCCCTCCAAGTCCCTTGCACGTCGTGGAGGGATCCTTCCCCCCAAGTCCCTTGCTTTGCGATTCCTGGTGTTAATCACAAAAATGAATTGGATTGGATTTAGGCAAAGTGCTTTTTAAGCAGCTTCAACTTTCATGTTCATTGAACATTTAAACACAAATTTCTTTCATCAATGAGCAGCCCTAGTGTCACACCCCAAGAATTTATAATACTGATATTCCTGAGATGTGACAATCAAAACATATATACATTTCTTGATAGGACAAATTTACAGTGGCGAATTCTTACAAAGTAACAAAAGAAAGCTTAGGCACAACTACAATATCTTCCAAGGTTGATCCTGACGAGTACTCAAAATGAAACCGCAATTATCCTGAAAAATGTTTACCATAGTTTGATGAGTTTGGCTACTCAGTAAGTGATCATCATAATCCTAAAAATAATCATCAATGAAAGATATCAATATTTCCAAAAGGGAGATCTATTAACAGAAATGCATTAACAATTTCACTTTAAAAGATATACAATTAAATATAATCCGAATGATTGAAATGCATATAACATTTTAACGACAATGCATAATTCAAAGGATTTCACAAAATACCCCACTGGCGTCCCAAGTAGGTCACTTATATACCCCATTAGAGTCCTGATGGGTCCACTTAATCCCTATCGGTGTCCCAGATAGGTCCACTTAATCCCTGTAGTTCCATTTATACCTCACCAGCGTACCGGATGAATCCACTTAATCCCTACCGGCATCTCAGATAGATCCACGTATACCTCACCGGCGGACCGGATGAGTCCACTTGCATACTTAAACTATTTCCAAATTTCTTTAAACATTCGAAAGCAGCAATATCATGTACTCAACATATCACTAAAATCATTAATATGAATTTCACTGAAACCATTAAATACAATCACTTTCAATAACATTTCTAAAATAACCAGTCCAATATTTTGGGCTCAAATTTAGAAAGGTAGCAGTTCGTAAAGACATTCTAGCATAATTGCCAGTTTAATATGTATAGAAAAACTCTTATACAATTTCAAGAATATAAAATTATTACAATTTATGGGATGTCAATTCACAAATCAATATTTCACAGACAATGCTACAATCAATTGCAAAAAATATCAGTTTTCAAATAATAAGGCAGTCATTTGCACATGAAATTTACAATGTCTAAATATTAAAAAACAGTAGAAAGAAATCTCACAATTTTACTAACAGCAGAAATATCACATTTATTTCTAATAATTTTACAATATCTAAAATTTTCTAACAATAGATAAGAAAAATAAATAAATTTATTTCTAAGAATTTACAGCATTTAAAATTTCTAACATAAATACAATATCACAATTTTATTAAACAGATTATTTTTCAAAATAAAGAGGTCGCTTGTGCATAAAATTTATTGCGCTTAAAATTCATGATAATAAGCAGAAATAATTATTTCATTTCATTTTTAAAAAGAACAGATTATTTTTCGAGACAATGAGGTCACTTATACACAAAACTTATAAAATAAAGATCCTGGACGAAAATGTCACTATTTATTAAAAACAGACTATATTTCAGGAAGATGATGTCACTTACTTTAATTCTGAAATTGAGGGAGCATCCGTTTTGGATGTGGGCTTATCATATGTGTTATTGTGGTCTCTTGTGTACGGTTCATAGACCATGTTTAGAGAGAGAGGTTATAAATGGAGAAGGTCCAGTACAGAGACTTGTGGTTGGGTAGAGGAGATAAGCGAAATAATCTCCTTTGTTGTTGAAGAGGAGGATGCTTCTTGAGGGAGGGTTGATGAGCTGTTAATGAGAGAAAAAGAGAAGCGCCTTGACCCAAAAACGCAGAGAGAGAGAAAGGGAGAGACAGGCTAATAAAAACGATACACCTTAGATGCAAGGTGTTGCTTAAAGAGGTGTACTTATAAAACTTTAAGTGGTGGACCTAAGGTCCACCCAAGTAGAATTGAACCCTCAAATATATTAACAATAAAGTCGTTTATTTATTGTTAATATAAAAGCAACAATATCCTAACGGTATATTAGTATTATTATTATTATTATCATTACTAATATATGCTTATTATTTTATTTATTTATTTTTTGTATTTATTTCTGTTAACACCATTAATATTATTATTATATATATATATTTTTTGTTTTCAAAGTTTAGGATTGTTACATTCTTCCCCCCTTAAAGAAATTTAGTCCTCTAAATTTATGTACCTGATTACTGAAAAAGATAGGGATATTTTTCTCTGATATCGTCTTCTCGTTCCCAAGTCGACTCATCTCTTGAATGGTACTGCCATAATATACGGACCAAAGGAATCTCCTTCTTACGCAACACTTGTACCCTTCTATCCAGTATCAAAATTGGTTGTTCAATGAAGGATAGTTCCTTTCTGATCGGTAAAGGTTCATATTTCAAGATATGGGATGGGTCAGGCTGATATTTTGTAGTGAAGATACATGGAAGACATTATGGACATTTACCAATTCGGATGGTAAGGCAAGTTTATAAGCGACACCTTCGATTATTTCTAGGATTTCAAATGGTCCGATGTAACGTGGGCTCAGCTTTCCTTTCTTTCCGAATCTCATAATGCATTTTATTGGTGAGATTTTTAGGAAAACTCGATCACCTTCCTCAAATTCAAGATCTCTCATTCGGTTATCGGCATAACTCTTTTACCAACTCTGAGCTGTCCTGAGCCTTTCACGAATTAATGCTATCTTATCTGAGGTTACCAGGACAATTTCTGGCCCCAAAAGCTTTCTTTCACCAACCTCGTCCCAACATATGGGTGACTTGCATTTCCTTCTATACAAGGCTTCATATGGTGCCATCTGAATACTGGCTTGAAAGCTATTATTATAAGCAAACTCAATCAGGGATAAATGGTCATCCCAGCTTCCTGTAAAGTCAATGACACAGGCCCTCAACATATCTTCCAGTGTTTGGATGGTCCTCTCCGATTGTTCATCAGTTTGGGGGTGAAAGGCAGTGCTGAAGGTGAGTCTCGTCCCCATGGCTGATTGTAGCCTAGCCCAAAATTTAGAAGTAAACCGAGTATCCCTGTCCGATACAATACTGACCGGAACTCCATGCAACCGTACATTTTCCTTAATGTACAACTGAGCCAGTCGATCCAAAGTGTACGTCGTGCGAATCGGCAGAAAATGAGCAGCTTTGGTCTGCCGGTCTATAATGACCCAAATGCTATCATGTCTTGAATTTGTTCTAGGCAAGCTAGAGACAAAATCCATAGAGATGTGCTCCCACTTCCATTCTGGCAAGGGTAAAGGCTGCAACAACCCAGTGGGCCTTTGATGCTCAGCTTTTACTTGCTGGCATGTTCGGCACTTAGACACAAATAACGCTACATCTTTTTTCATATTATTCTACCAAAAGGTTTTCTTCAAGTCTTAATACATTTTAATACTTCCGGGATATAACGTATAACGAGAGTGATGTGCTTCTTCCAAAATAGCTTTTTTCACACTCTCATCATTTGGGACACATACCTGACCTTTGAATCTTAGCAAATCCTCACTACATATAGAGAATTCATCCCTTTTTCCTTGCTTCACTTCTTTTATAATTGTTATAAGCTGAGGGTCTTTCTTTTGTGCCGATCGGATCTGTTGGATTAATTGGGGTTCTACCTTAATGTTGGCAATCATACTTACCACACCATTAATGGATGGAGTCGGATGCCAATCCACTATTTCCTCTAACAATCTCATTTCTTGGATCATTAGATGAGCAAAGATTCTCGTAGATTTTCTACTTAGAGCGTCAGCCACAACGTTCGCTTTTCCTGAATGATAATGGATTGTACAATCATAATCTTTTAAGAAATCCATCCATCTTATCTATCGCATATTTAAATCCTTCTGAGAGAGGAGATATTTCAAGCTCTTATGATCCGTGTATATTTCGAATTGCTCACCATATAGATAATGCCTCCATATTTTCAAAACGAATACTATTGCAGCCAGCTCCAAGTCATGAATTGGATATTTTTTCTCATATTCTTTCAATTGTCTGGATGCATATGCTACTACTTTCCTATATTGCATAAATACACAGCCCAGGCCTTTATGTGAAGCATCACTATAAATCACAAATCCCCCACTCCCCTCAGGAATAGTTAAAATAAGTGCTGAAGTTAATCAAACTTTTAGTTCTTGAAAACTCTCCTCACATTCACTTGTCCACTCAAATTTGACATTTTTCTGTGTCAATCGAGTTAATGGGGTTGCGATTCGAGAAAATCCTCCTACAAACTTTCTGTAATATCCTGCCAATCCCAAAAAGCTTCGAACTTCAGTCATATTTCTTGGTTGTTTCCAATTAACAACGGCTTCAACCTTTGAAGGATCAACTGATAGACTTTCCTTTGATATGACATATCCTAAAAATGTCACTTGTTCAAGCCAAAATTCACATTTACTAAGTTTGGCATACAATTTCTTTTCTCTTAATATTTGCAATACCATTCTTACATGCTGCTCATGTTCTTTCTGATTCTTGAAATAAATTAAAATATCATCAATGAATACCACAATAAATTTATCCAAAAAAGGCTTAAAGACCCGATTTATCAAATCTATAAATGTAGCCGGTGCATTGGTTAATCCAAAAGGCATGACTAAAAATTCATAATGGCCATACCTTGTTCTGAAAGCTGTCTTGGGAACATCTTCACTTTTAATCTTAAGCTGATAATATTCAGATATAAGATCAATTTTTGAAAATACTTGTGATCCTTGTAATTGATCAAATAAATCATCAATTCTAGGTAATGGATACTTATTTTTCACTGTCACTTGGTTCAACTGTCTATAATCAATACACAATCTCATAGTCCCGTCTTTCTTTTTAACAAACAATACCGGAGCACCCCAAGGTGACACACTGGGCCT
>NW_006498102.1:1574584-1597185 GCF_000471905.2 Amborella trichopoda
GTCCCAGTCTGTAAACGCACTAAATGTGATTTTAAGTACATTCTTTTTAAATTACATATGAATCTTAAACCTATTGCTCTGATACCATAATTGTCACACCCCAAGAATTTACAATACTGATATTCCTGAGATGTGACAGTCAAAACATATATACATTTCTTGATAGGACAAATTTACAGTGGCGAATTCTTACAAAGTAACAAAAGAACGCTTAGGCACAACTACAATATCTTCCAAGGTTGATCCTAACGAGTACTCAAAATGAAACCGCAATTATCTTGAAAATGTTTACCATAGTTTGATGAGTTTGGCTACTTAGTAAGTGATCATCATAATCCTAAAAATAATCATCGATGAAAGATATCAATATTTCAAAAAAGGAGATCTATTAACAGAAATGCATTAACAATTTCACTTTAAAAAATGCACAATTAAATATAATCTGAGTGATTGAAATGCATATAACATTTTAACGGCAGTGCATAATTCAAAGGATTTTACAAAATATCCTACTGGCATCTTAAGTAGATCACTTATATACCCCATCAGCGTCCTGATGGGTCCACTTAATCCTTTTCGGCATCCCAGATAGGTCCACTTAATCCCTGCAGGTCCACTTATACCTCACCGGCATACCGGATGAGTCCACTTAATCCCCTACCGGCGTCCCGGATAGGTCCACTTATACCTCACCGGCGAACCGGATGAGTCCACTTGCATACTTAAAATATTTCCAAATTTCTTTAAACATTCGAAAGCAGCAATATCATGTACTCAACATATCACTAAAATCATTAATATGAATTTCACTGAAACCATTAAATACAATCACTTTCAATAACATTTCCAAAATAACCAGTCAAATATTTTGGGCTCAAATTTAGAAAGGTAGCAGTTCGTAAAGACATTCTAGCATAATTTTCAGCTTAATCTGTATAGAAAAACTCTTATAGAATTTCAAGAATACGAAATTATTACAATTTATGGGATGTCAATTCGCAAATAAGCATTTCACAGACAATGCTACAATCAATTGCAAAAAATATCAGTTTTCAAATAATAAGGCAATCATTTGCACATGAAATTTACAATGTCTAAATATTAAAAAACAGTAGAAAGAAATCTCACAATTTTACTAACAGTAGAAATATCACATTTATTTCTAATAATTTTACAATATCTAAAATTTTCTAACAATAGAAAAGAAAAATAATTATTTCTAAGAATTTACAGCATTTAAAATTTCTAACATAAATACAATATCACAATTTTATTAAACAGATTATTTTTCAAAATAAAGAGGTCGCTTGCGCATAAAATTTATTACGCCTAAAATTCATGATAATAAGCAGAAATAATTATTTCATTTCATTTTTAAAAGGAACGGATTATTTTTCGAGACAATGATGTCACTTACACACAAAACTTATAAAATAAAGATCCTGGACGAAAATATCACTATTTATTAAAAGCAGACTATATTTCAAAAAGATGATGTCACTTACTTTAATTCCGAAATTGAGGGAGCATCCGTTTTGGATGTGGGCTTATCATATGTGTTATCGTAGTCTGGTGTGTATGGTTCATAGACCATGGTTAGAGAGAGAGGTTATAAATGGAGAAGGTCTAGAATATAGAGTTGTTGTTGGGTGGAGGAGATAAGCGAAATAATCTCCTTTGTTGTTGAAGCATAGGATGCTTCTTGAGGGAGGGTTGACGAGCTGTTAATGAGAGAAAAAGAGAAGCCCCTTGACCCAAAAACGCATAGAGAGAGAAAGAGAGAGACATGCTAATATAAACGATACACCTCATATGCAAGGTGTTGCTTAGAGGTGTTCTTATAAAACTTTAAGTAGTGGACCTAAGGTCCACCCAAGTAGAATTGAACCCTCAAATATATTAACAATAATATCGTTTATTTATTGTTAATATAAAAGCAACAGTATCCTAACGGTATATTAGTATTATTATTAGTATTATCATTACTAATATATATTTATTATTTTATTTATTTATTTATTTGTATTTATTTCTATTAATACCATTAATATTATTATTATATATATTTTGTTTTGTTTTGAAAGTTTAGGATTGTTTCACCTAGTGAATAGGCAAATGCTTTTTACCTTTCAGGAAATATGTTATCTGCTCATATCAGAGCAAATTGCACACTTGCTCCCGTGGGCATGACATTATTTTGAGGAGATTTTTTTGTTTTTATTTCTAAGTAAATCTTATTTTTATGTAAATCAGTGGGGGAGTGGGCATGTTGTTGGCCGTTGAAACACACAAATTTGAATATCTTCTGAAGGTGTTTTAGGTGCTCCATGGGCATCACATTATGTCGAGGAGATTCTTTTTGAATGCAAGACACAAGAATTTCACTTATTGTGTCTATGCTTCAATAGATTGTCTGAAAATTTAACTATGCTATGACCTGGTATTTATCATTTTGCGACCAAAAATGTATACAGAAAAATAAGTCGCAAGGTATCAAACAATCAATACATCATGCTTTTTCTTGCCATTGCAAACTTTCAGTAAGTAATCACTAGTTCCCTTTCTATTACCAAATCACCTCAAAATCCCTTGTTTTTTCTTTGTTGGCAATCTATAGGCAAAGAATCTGAACTCCGGCTAGGATGATGCAATGAACTTAGAAATCCAAAGCGCTCTGAAATCCGGCATGTTCTAAATGCTGGAAAATACAAATGCAGACCAATTACGACCAATTCAGGTTGTCGAAACAAATTTCAATGAGAATCCGCTCGAATCAGGTCCCCAAATGCTACCAAAACAAATATCCAGATGGACTTCTGTCAATTTGGGATGCAAAAACACAAGAAATGTTGGTTTCTTTACCACTCAAGTCTTCCTATCGCCTAATGCTTTCTTCTGTGTAAATTTTTTGAGAGAAGAAATTGCATTTCTTACTTTGTTTTTATGAATGAAACAGTGTAGTTGCTAGAAGTTGGGAAAAGAAGGAGTATTGAGAGACACCGCGTTCGAACGGATTGGCTGCTTGGTGCTGATATTGAAGAGAGGTTCGAGACAGAGGAACGTTTGAGAGGAAGATTCAAAGAGAGATAGACATGGGTAGAAAATCAAAAGAGATAAATGGGATTTATGTGCCTTAGTTT
This sequence comes from Amborella trichopoda, assembly GCF_000471905.2. The sequence goes on from NW_006498102.1 coordinate 1,577,725, forward strand.
TTCTATTTTAAATCTGTAACTGTGCAAACGGCAACAATTTAACTGATGAGTATGTCAAGTGAAGACAATCATATTGGGAAAGAGTACAAAGAGACCATTTACTTTTAATACAAGGAGGTCACAATCATTTTTGTCCATCAGATTTTAAATCGGATAGTTGTGAGTGTATCACTCTAAGTTCAAAAAAATTTTCTCAAACTTTGTGACACAACCAAGTCATCCAATTTGACATCTAATGGTTAGTACCAATTGTGACCCTATTGTACTAAAATTATTCTATTTAATAAACGCATCCATTTGGGAAATGCAAACCTCGAATGAGCTACTAATAAGAACAAGGTTTGATCAGGCTGTTTTTGGTTAATTTTGGATATTTTACCTTGAATTTTGTGTTTGGTTTTAATTTTCTTACTTTTTGCTTGAGTGAGGACATTCTAGATATTTTTCGTAAGTTGGGGTAGATTACTTAAGCGACTTTGAGTTAGTATAGTTTTTAGTCATATTTATAATTCTATATTGGAAAAATATATAATGAGACTATTTACCTTTAGTACAAGGTGGTCACAATTTATCTTGACCATCGGATGTGAAATTCGGTGGCTATATGTATTTCATTGACTATGCTCAAAGTTCAAAAGAAATTTTTTCGAACTTTGTCACACACAAACAGTTAAATTTCAAATCGGATGGTTGTAAGTAATTGTGACCTCCATGCTCTAAAGGTAAGTAGTCTCATTGCATACAATCCCATATATATTTGCTAGGGCATTAGTGTATAGTTCACGTGATTTTTAGATAAATAACACATAGCTTTAAGCTTGGTGAGCTTTAGTTAGGGCTTTGTGGTGGAGAAACCTCTGCTTTCTTTAATTGGGTGCATGTGTTTGCCTGAAATTTTCTTATTTTCTATTTTCCTCGTCGCATTTCTACATCAATCTATATTAGAGCAAACGAATCTATAGTAGCAAGGGCAAAAACCTTTAGTGAAGTCTAGGGTTTGATGAATTTAGTCAGGGTGTTTTAACAAAGAATTTGCTGATAGTATAGCTCAAAGGTTTACTACTTTCAGTCTAGAAGTTGATGATTTCGGCTAAGGCTTGCTCATTTTTTATTTAGGGTATACGATTTAACCTATGACAACAAAAAGGAGTTGGGGAATGGGTGCTCTCATTGACCTACCATGTGGTGTTAAAGATGACTAGATTGAGGATCTCAAGAGGGAGGTTCAGCAGCTTGCACAACCATTAACGGGTATCAATTATTGATCTTTCGGGTTAAGAAGACGTCGAGTTGTATCCTTTTGACTGTCGTGTTTCGTACGAAGAATTAAGGGATATAAGTCCTAAAAATGGAGTGCATTACTTTAAGGATGTCTATTTAGAAGTGGATATTCTTAATTTTGACAATAAGCCATAACCTAAAGAGTTTATTGATTGATTAGACGCTATAGAAAAGGTTTTGATTACAAAGTAAGTGCCCGTTCATAAAAAGGTGAAGACTATTACAATAAAATTGAAGAGAGGTGTTTCGGCATAGTTGGGACAGCTTAGGATTAAAAGAGAGAATGGGAAAGCGAAAAAAAAACATTTTATGATAAGAGAACCAAAAAGCCCCAATTCTTTTTACAATCCCTTTATTGGACGATGACTAACTCCTATCAAGGAGATAGGAGTGCGGTCGAATACATGAATGAATTTCGCCAGTTAATTGGCCTGAAGTGATATTTTAGAAAGGGAAGAACAGTCTATAACTCGTTATGTCGGTGGGTTAAAAAAAACCATGCAAGATGTGGTGTTGTTATAGTGTTATTCAACGTCACAAGCTCGTTGTTAAGGTTGCAGCTCAACAAAAGGACCCTCATCATGGTGAAACACAGTACCAGGTGGTACGGGCAATCATGGTGGTCTTTTAAGAGGAAAATGCAACAATTCTTTGGCTGACAAGGTTTTCGACCTGTTGGTTTATCCAAACAGCAGGCCAAGATGGGTGGTAAGGCTAGTTCCTTAATCAACGAAATAACAGTGCCCATAAATAGCAGGGCTTGAGCCATAAAAGTGAGCCAAAGGCCAGGCCACCATGGCTTGAGTGCTAGGCTAGGGCCAGGGCTGGGCCAAGCCACAATTGGATCAAGTCCATGATAGGGCCAGCCTGGCTTGGCACAGCCTGGCTTGGCACGGCTCAACTCTCTCTTTCTCTTGGTTTTCCTTTTTATTTTTTTTATTTTCATTTGTTTTTGGCCCAACCCAGCTCGAACCCTGATATGGCTAGGGCCGCGCCTAAGCTAAGGCCTCGACGCCCCACTTGTTGCTAGGCCGGATGTTAATTGACTCTTTATTGAATAATAAAAAAAAATCCTTGTAGTGTATTTGCAATAGTGAAAAGCACACACACAAAAAAGAAAAAATAGAGCAATAGAGAAAGTGGCTCTTCCCTTTACAAAATAACAAAAAAAAAAAAGAAAAAAAAAAAGGGAGAGAGACTTAATAGGGAAAAATGCAGATTAAGAGGGTAGTTTAGCATTTCAGACAATTGCAGTTCAACATCTTTGATGTGTTTTTAACATCCTTCCAATGTACTTGGTAGACATCTAGGAATAGCAAACAAGAACAACATATTCGAAACAACGAAAAGACATATAATGAATTAACATGTATGAGAAAAATGAAAAAGATAAATAAAGAAAATGAAATTCGGGTTGAAATAAATGAAATCAAATCATAATCTTGTGAAAAAAGGAACTCAAATAAAAAAATAGAACAACCAATCTCTTAGGAAACACACAAACAAAAATAAGCTAAAAGGAGAACACTCGATATGAAAAAGCAAGTAAACAAAAAACAGAAAGGACCAAAGCATAAGATTCATAATGAAATGCTGAAAATTTGGAGGGGGGAAAGAAACTTAAACCTTGGAGGACATTGCGAAAATCATGACCTGAAGCTTTGTGTATAACTCATCTCATGCCTCCTATTCCGGCGCTTGAAATGCTTTCCTTTGGCACCAAAGTTCCTATTTTCCAGCAAGGCCAAGACGCTTGGGTCATTTTCTAGAGAGTGGGCACCAAATTCGTTGTTTTTCGGCAAGGCCAGGATTGGCAAATCAGGATAAATCAAATCCCTATTTCATGTGGTTAGCTCCTTGCAATAACAAATTCAATACCCTAAAATTGATTGCCAATTACGGAGAAGGAAATTTCAAGAAAACAAAAAGCCCAAGAACAATATTATGTAATTAATGCAAAAAAATATAAAAATAACAAATACAAATAAATTAAAAAACCACCCAACCACAACATAAGCAAAAGTAGAAGGGCAAGCTTTCTATGCTTCCCTTACAGCATAAAACTTATATACTTCCCCTTATCCAACCGTCCATTCTGAATGGAGGGCTAAGATGGCCCCAATCACAATGTCACATCTCTACACTATTTTATTTTTAACTTTTTTCTATAAACTATTTTGACACCAAATTTTGGTCGTCCAATCCTCTATTAAACTCGCACTAGCGAAAAATATTAAAAACACATTTCCAATAAAATAAAATGACCAAAATACCCCTAAAAGATTCAAGGGTATTTTGGTATTTTGGTCATTATATTTTATCAAAAAATTATTTTTAATATTTTTTTATCGATGCTTCCCAATGAGAAGATAGGACATACCAAATTTCATATTCATATAATTTGTATAAAAAAAATAAAAATAAAATACTTTAAGACATCGGATCTAAGATCAAACGGTGAGTGGCTCTCTTGATCAAAATTGGAGGGCTGGATGGTAAGGGAAGCATAGATCTCCTATGTTGTAGGAGAAGTATAGAAACCTTTCCCAAAGTAAAAAGCACACACTAATTTACGTGTTCACCGAAAACGAGCTACATACACCGGCAAAAGACAATGATACATTTACTCTCATAGAGGAAATTTACAAATTTCATGCGTTTTGTAGAGATTTAATTCACAATGGCAAAGGAAACACAAATTGATTTCTCCTATCACGACACCATCAATTGGCTTTATTTTTTGTCACCATCAACATGTAGAGGATAAAAACCAAGGTTTCATAAAAATAAGAGAAAGATCTAACTCTTTTCTCTTTGGAACACCACCCAAGGGATCTAACCCTTTTCTCTTTGGATATTTTCCTTGCTCACAGTTTTTCCATGTGTTTTCTCTATCAACAAAAACTACCTTTTATAAAAAAACCCATGGAGACCCACGTGATCATCTCTCTCCAACTCCTAATTATCATAGACTCTTAATTTCCATAGATTTTCTACATCGACTAGGATTTTATTTTCCATCTTTTAAGGTGTGGGAAAGTCGATCTATATCCCATAGGTCCAGGTGACTTTCCCTTAATCCAAAAGGATTTACACCCTATAAAATAGGATCTCCATAAATAAGGGAAATTAGTTATTCACAAAATACTACAAATATCTCAAGTTCCTTGATAATAAGAAACTTGGATTTATCGCTTTAACATTCTCCCACTTGAAGATATGTTTTCATTTTGACTTGTTTGCTCCAAGAAATTGTTACCCACCCGTTACTAATCATTAAGTAACCACACGCCTTAAGGAAGTCCTATTCCAAGTGAATTTCCTTTTCCCGATGGCCTTAGTCAACATATTTGCTAGATTATCATCAATATGAATTTTCTGCAATAAAATTTTTCTATCTTCTACCACATCACAAATATAGTAATACTGAACATCAATATGTTTAATCATGTCATGGAAGGCTGAATTTCTTGCTAGAAACATGACACTCTGATTATCACAATGCAGCGGTATATGTTCTTGCACAACTCAGAATTCACCAAGTAATATGTTTAGCCAAATTGCTTCTTTAGATGCATGGGTACGTGACATATACTCAACCTCTATAGAAGACAAAGCCACCATTGACTACAACCTTAATAACCAACTAACTGCACCAATTCTCAAAGAAAACCATACCCAGCAGTAGACCTTCTTTTATCCAAGTCACTTGTAAAATCTGCATCAATATAACTAGTGACTTTCAATTCTATTCCACTATAACGAATATCAGCATTGCATGTTCCCTTCAAATATCAATCCACTACACAGCAGTCCAGTGATCATGGTTAGGATTTGGTGCTAACCATAGCAAATGTGAGGCTCCCTATTACTGATGAATATGGTACTTGAGACATCTCAGTCTTCTATGCTTTGGTGCTAGGACACTGTTTCGAAGACCAGTTCTTATGCATAGAAAATTTGTTATTAACTGGTTTTACATTTTTTGTATTGAAGTGCTACATAACTCTCTTCATATAACTATTCTGAGTTAACTAGATTTTTTTGTTCTTCCTATCTCCAAGTGCACTCATCCTAAGAATTCGATTAATGACTCCTAAATCTTTCATCTCAAATTCTCTAGCCAACTGAGCTTAGGTGTTCCAATATTTTTTTTGTTTGGTCCTGCAACAATCATTTCACCAACATATAATAACAAGATGATAAAGCTTACATCACCATATATATGAATAGGTACAATGGTCAGCTTCACATCTACAAAATGAAAGCTTACATTACCATATCTATGAATAGGTAACAAGATGAAAGAGTAATATTGTTTGTACCGACACCTTAACGCCTATTTCAACACATACAAAGATTTCTTCTGCCTACAAACCAAATTATCTTTACTTCCTCAATAAAACCTTAGGTTGGGTCATATAAATTTCTTCTTTTAAGTCACAATGCAAAAATACAATTTTCACATTTAATTGTTCCAACTCTAAATAAAAACAATGGCCATAGACAACTCTAATAGTGGAAATACGCTCAACAGGAGAAAGAATCTTATCAAAATCTATACATGATTTCTATGTATAAGCTTTCACAACCAATCGAGCTTTGAACCTTCCAATAGTATCATCATGTCATTTCTTCTTCTTTAAGACCCACCAGCGACGAATTCCCTTTCGCTTCTCTGATAATTCGATGAGGTCTCATATTTTATTTTTTCGCAGGGTTTCCATCTCTTCTTCCATGGATGCTCTTCATTGACTGGCTTCATCGACCTCACATACTACACGAAAAGAAGCCGACTCACCCTCATTTGTTAGGCAAGCATAGGACAAGACATAGTCGTTAAGCCTCACAGTAGCCTTTTTAGGTCTATCAAATCTTTTTAATTCAAGACAACCAAAATATTCTGCAAGCTTTTGGACAATTTCAGGTTTTTGGTCCTGACCACTATCTCGCTAGTTCTCATAGATGCATTCCACTTCATCAGTTTTTGCATCTGGCTCATCTTTCTTTTTCTGTATAGAATTTTCATTGAAATAAAATCTCGACTAACTATAACCTTGTGGTTAGTCAGATCCTACGATCTATACCCCTTTGTACCACCAACATATTTAAGAAAAATACATTTCTTGGATTTTTCATCCAACTTAGCTCTTTTCTCTTTTGGAATCAAAGAGTATGCATCACACCCAAAAACGCGAAGGAAAGAATAATCAATAGGTTCACTTGTCCAAACATCTTTTGATATCTTGTAATCAATCGAAGAATTGGGAGATCTATTTAGTAGGAAATAAAATGAATGAACTACTTCAGCTCAGAAATATTGTTCTAACCCGGTAGTACTCAACATACACCTGACACACTCCATAATGGTATGATTAATTCTCTGAGCAATACCATTTTGCTGTGGTGTTCCAAGAACTGTTAATTGCCTAGCAATACCATGCTTACTACAAAAATTATTAAATTAACCAGAACAAAATTCTCCCCCATTATCAAATCTTAAACATTTGATGCTCGTGCCTTTCTGATTTTCTACCATTTCATCATCATTATATCCTTTTTGCAATTAATTGGGGTCGGCTAGACGAATTCTTATCCACCATTCTACTCTATTAAATGCCATGCCCTTAGTGATGCCATAAGTCCCCATATTTTTTTCGGACTACATCCAACCATGTCTTTTTAGGCTTATCCCTTGCCCTTTTCAGTCCTACTTGAACTAACTCGCACCTTCTAATTAATGTTGTACTTGGTCGGTGCCACACATGACTAGCTCACCTAAATTTACTTTCTCTCATCTTATTGCCTATTGGTGCCATACTTAAATTCTCCTGAATTGATCCATTTCGAGTTATATCCCTTATTGTCTTGCCACTCATCCATCTCAACATCATCATCTCCGTTACACTTATTTTATAGATATATTATTTTTTTTCGGCCCAATTTTCCACCACATATAGCAAAGTTGGCATCATCGTTGTCTTATAGAACTTACCTTTCAGCTTCATTAGTATGCAGCTATCACATAAAATTCCAGTTGCACATATCTGCTTCACCCACCAGCTTTAATTCTGTGTACGATATCTTCCTCAATCTCTCCATTTTCCTGGATTATCGACTCAAGATATCAAAAGTGCAGTCTTTTTTGTACTTACTGGCCGTCAATCTTAACTACTTCCTTGTCTCTACTCCTATTAAACTTGCATTCCATATATTGTCTTAGTACGACTAATTTTAAAACCTTAGATTTTAGGGCATCTCATCCTTCAATTTTTTGAAACAATTGGAGGCATTTGATTTCTTTTTTGGTATATAAACCCATATTTTTCTTGAAAAATCATCAATAAAAGTGACAAATATATGTAGCTCCCCCCATAGAAATAATAGGTGATTCAAATGGATCTGAATGAAGCAATTCTAAAAAATCCTTACTTTTAGCAGTGGATAAAATAAAATGTAATTTAGTATGCTTTTCCAAATAAGTCTAATTCATAAAAATCAAAATTAAAAGATTTTAAACCAGAGAGAAGATTTTTATTGAGAGGTACCTTGAGTCCACACTCACTCAAACGATACAAACATGATGCTATGTAATGACGGAATCCACCTTTGCAATATCAGCCTCTCCCAAATCTGTTTCTCCAACATGCCTGTACAAATTGCCTGTTAACTCTCCTTTTGTAACAAGTAATGCTCCTTTCGAAATTTTCAAACATTTTTTTCACCTATAAATTTGAAACCTTGCTAATTAAATTTTTCCAAGGACAAAAGACTTCTTTTGAGATTTGGAACATATCTGCCACTCATGATTGTGCATATGTCTCCATTGAACCTCTTGATTCTCACATCTCCAGCTCTCATTATTTTACATGAGTCTTTATTTTTGATGTAAATAATACCTCCATCACATGGTTGGTACTATAAAATTAATCCATAAATGGAGTCATATGAAAGGATGCACCTGAATCAAGTAGCCAATACTGTAAAAATTCATCCCTGTCTAAAGACAAACTTCTCCATCTTCAGAAAACTCATTTTCTTTTGCTAAATTTCCTTGAGAACCACTTGAATTAGGCTTCTTATTAGAATCAAATTTATGGGCTTCCTAGTTCCCTTTTTGTGCCTTACAATCTTTTCTCACATGGCCTAATTTTTCACAAGTCCAACACTTCACTTTCTTACGCCTTCTTGATTTTGATCTTGACTGATCTCTTCATGTAGTTCTCTCAGTTGATCTTTCTCGTGCTATAAACATATTCCCAGAGGAATCTTGATCAGACTTTCGACTAAACTCCTCTGTCAGAAGTGCTGAACCAATGGAACCAAATTCAAGAGATTTCACATTACTGAGATTCATGATCTATCTATCGTAATATTCTGACATAAAACAAAGTAAAATAACTGCTTTGGCTTCTTCATCAGTTTTTACATCTAGTGACATCAACTTGCAAATCAAGGCATTCAACTCATTTAAGTGCCGTTGCAAATATGTACTATCACTCCTCATGAGATTATTAAGTTTCTGACGAATAAAAACTTTATAAGGAAGAGACATACCTTCATAAATATTTTTTAGCCTGTTCTAAAAATATTTCATAGTGGTTTCTGAGGAGATATTGAATAAAATGGACTTATCAAGCTCCAAGAAAATATCCGCCCTTGCCAATTCGTCATTCTCATCAAATTTCTCATCATCCATCTTTGCGAGTTTATTTTCTTTGATTTTTAAAGCTACTACACAGCCATCATTCACCAACACCGCATGCATATTTAATTTCCAGGTTGAGAAATCTGAAACGTCAAATTTCATATATGGTTGAACTTCCTCCAGCCATATTAAAAGATCTATGATATGCTACAAACCTTGTGCCCAGCAAGAAACTAAAACCCTAAGGCCCTGTTATTAATTATAGATGCTAAAAACCAATGTTTGGCAAAAATAAATGAAATAAAAATAGTGTAGAAATATAAAAGGAGAGGGACACCAAGATTTACGTGTTTAGACAAGTTGCTTACATCCATGGGGAAGCAAAGTTTTCTTCTACAAATCAGAAAAGTACTATGCAAGCATGTAGAATACAAAGGATTACAAGCTCTCTCAAGCCCCAAAATACGATCTTTCACTCTCTAGAACACCCACCCAAGGACTTATGAACTAACCCTTTTTTCTTTGGATATTTTTCCGTAGTCACACTTTTTCCTTGTGTTTTGTCTCTCTACAAAAGTAAGGCCCACGTGATCACCTCACTCCAATTCTTAAGTCCCATGGATTTCTTATATCTACTAGAATTTTATTTCCCATCTTTTAAAAGTAGGAAAGTCAATCTATATCCCATAGGTTCAAGTGACCAGTGTTCGCAAAATTGAACCAGAATGGTTAATCGGACATGGGCCTGGAAGCGGTTTAACCGGCCTAATTGGTAAACCGGCCTATTCAACCGCTCTAGCAGAGCAAGTCCCGAGCGGTCAAAAAAATATTAAAAATATAAAAAATATAAAAAAATCTACTAAAATATGAAAAGCATTTAAAGAATGATTAAAAAAAAACACATTCAAATTAAGTTGAAAATTAATGAAAAAATGGATTTTAATCCATTTTATATTTTCTAAGTGCTATTTTTAAAATTTTCTATAACAGATGGGAAAATATAAAAGTGAGTATTAAAGACCAAAACAATTTTTAATTTTGACCATAATGCAAAGAATATTTAAAAATACATTACAAATCAAATTCCTTATTTTTGAGAATTTATATACATTTTTTTGATTTTTTTTTTTTAAATACCAGTTGATGACCCTAACCGCCCAAAACCGAAACCGGCCATTGCCTGTTTCCGATCTAACCGGACGGTTATCGGTTAGATCGGGTGATTTTGCGAACAATGCACGTGGCTTCCTCTTAACCCAAAAAGTTTACACCCTATAAAATAAGATCTCGATATACATAGAGAAATTAATTATTCATCAAATATCACAAATATATCAAGTTCTTTAATAATAGGAACCTTGGATTCATCGCTTTAACACAACCAATTCCATCACTACAAAGAATTACCGTTAAAATGCTGCCCAATGCAAGGACACAATAATGCTAAAGTTTGTGGAAAACCCAAATCTCTATCTCCCCAAACCTTCTCTTCCCTCTTATATGTTTTCTCTCTATGATGAACTTTTATTATCCTCTATAATATGCCATTTTTCATGTGATAAGAATATGCTTGATAAAAAAAGAATATTAAATGGGGGTAATTTTGCATCACCATCGTAACAGTCTCCACCTTGATGTACAATCACGCCATTGTGTTGCCAAACCATCACTCCTTTCCTTTTTTGAAACCAAAGGAATTTAGGTTCCATCCTAACTTCTCTATTTGAATGGGGCTTCATAAGCCTTACTTGTTTTCTGTCTTGATCTTGACTACTAGAATTCTTTCATCTTCAACAACCAACTGAATATAGTGATATTGAATTATCATGTGCCTTGACATCTCGTGGTGAAACAGTTTTCTGACCAAGTAAATACCACCCTTGTTATCACAAAATAGTTTCATGCGTTTACACATAACACCCATCTCACCCATCAATTCTTGGAGCCATACTGCTTCTTTTAATGCATCTATTGTTACCAAATATTTTGCCTCGGTAGTTGATTGTAATATTGTATTTTTTTATAGGTCCATTTGCAAATCAAAAAACAAATGCGATAGACCTACTTTGATGAAGATCACCGGTAGTTGAGTTATTACCCGTGGATACCCATCATCCTTTACATCAATCATATGAGTCAAACCATAATCTATATGGCCATGTATTATGTGTTAGTCCCAATAAAAAAATTAACAAATAAATAAATGAAATTGATAAAAAAACTTACTCTAATATATCATTAAATCACATAAGGGACTTAAGGTTCCATATTAAAACATATAGACCAAGCCATCCAGTGACAGGCTACCTTGAGAGTCATCTTTGGTGAATCACATTCACTTTGGATGTCTCACTTTCATCCTTCTCTTTTTCAACTTTACTTGAGGGGTTAACCTGTTTTCATAGAGAACCATTTGATTTGTAACTCTCACATTCATGGTCTATAAGAGTTGATAACCAATTATAACTATTGCCTTAATTCCCTTAAGTGCAGTTAATTAGGATTAACAAGTTGTCACCAAACTATTAATCCTTTGTAATGAGCTAAACATGTCAGTAGTCTACTGAGGACTTACATAATAGGATATCTAAGTATTCCCACAATTTGATAAAAGATATGTAGAAATTAAATAATTTTGTACATCTATAATATATAAAAACAATTCTTACAAGGAATCCAAGCACACCACTGGGTTTTCCCTCCAGTGACACTTGGTTTTCCTTTCAGTGCAACAACTTTTAAAAGCTCGAAAATAGATCCTAGTATGTGACATTGCATCATGTCAATCGCATGGGATTTTACATATATTATACAATATGGCTTTTGTACCGTTATTGAAAATTAAATTCATTAGAGAAAAGGGCATGTAGACCACATTCTAACATCTCCCACTTGGGCTGAAGGCCTTTTAACATCTTGTGCATGGTATTGCCTCATGCTTTCCACATACCCAGCCTGAAGACTCTTTGACATCTTGTACATGGCATTGCCTCATGTTTTCTATATGGGATTTCATATACCGAGCCTGAAGGTCTTTGACATCTTGTATATAGCATTGCCTCATGCTTTCCACAAGGGATTTCCATATAACCACCAATATAGTTTTATGCACCATTATTGGATTTCCAATAGGACTTATTTCAGTTCCATAGCTGCTACATGTTGTTAAATGTGTTAAAGTGTATTTCTAGAAACCATATTAGTTTTTATGTTATTTTATTATTAGTGTTGTAGTGAGGTTAAACTTGTAAGTTTGTGTAGTAGGAAGTTATTAAAGTACTAGTTGGTTAGTAGTTGTTGCAAGTGGGTAGTTTTTATAGTAAACATGGTTGTAAAAAACTTGTATTTAAAGAGAGGTGTGTGGTGAGAAAATTAGGTCACATGTATCAAAGTTAATCTTGTGTGTCAAGATTGTATTGCCATTGTGTACCCCATATTTTTCTTTAATGAATGTTTTTCTTCCACCTCATTTTGGTTGTTTTTCTTTTTTCTATTTGGTTGAGTCTTAGGTTAGTGTGACATTGTTACACTAATTGAGAAACATATTGTTCCGGTGTTGTGGCATTTACCTTTCTCTACATGGTATCAGAGCCACAAGGATTGTGGTGATATTATCTTGACTCCCTTAATGAAGAAGATCAATTGTCATTTTGAAGATGGATTCGAGTGGAAGGTTGAATGGTTTTATTATTGAGTTGGGAACTCAACTCAAGGTGGTCCTTCTATTTCCCAATTCTTATTAAAGATCAATAATATTTATTTGGAGATCTCTCGTTGATCCGGAAGAACCTATTTCGGTGGCATGAATGAAGCGATGCATCCTTCGTAGGTTAAAGAGGGAGTATATTCTCAATATTACCGCTATTCACGAGTGGACTATTCAACCTTCCTTAGGGGAATTTGATAATCTCTTTGGTGGTATCCTAAATGACCGGATTTTCAATTTCGAGAAATGATGGAGATAATCACGTATGCATTGTCTTCTTTCTAGAAAATCACTTTACGAGGGACTTGTTAAAGTATATTTTCTAGAAACCATATTAATTTTTATGTTATTTTATTATGAGTGATGCAATGAGGTTATACTTGTAAGTTTGTGTAATAGGAAGTTATGAAGCTATTAGGTGGTTAATAGTTGTTGCAAGTGGGTAGTTTTTGTAATAAATATAGTTGTAAAAAATATCTATTTAAAGAGAGGAGAGTGGTGATTAAATTTGGTCATATGTATCAAGGTTAATCTTATGTATCAAGATTGTAATGCCTTTTGTGTACCCTATATTTTATTTTAATGAATGTTTTTCTTCTGCCTTATTTTGGTTGTTGTTCTTCTTTCTATTTGGTTGTGAGTCTTGGGCTAGTGTGACATTATTGCACTAATTGAGAAGCAGATTGTTCTGGTGTTGTGTCATTCGTCTTTCTCTACAAATGTTTCTCGAATATGTCCCGACTCAAAGCCTTAGTCAATAGATCTGCAATCATATCATTTGAAGGTACACAATCAATTGTTATTTCTACATATTCTACTACATCTCGAATATGGTAGTACCTCTTACAAATGTACTTAGATTTAGAGTTTATTTTTTAATCCTTGGTAACGACAATGATTGCTTGATTATCACATAATATGTTTATAAGTAGGTGTGAGAACGGGTCGAATCCAGACCAGATCTTACAAGATTCGAATAGTATACATCATATCCAGGTCCAAATCGGATCCTAAAGATTCGGATCTAGATCCAGATCCTGGATATTCGGATTTGGATTTGGATCCAGATCCTGGATACTCGGATCTGGATACAGATCTAAATAGTAAACATCAGATCCGAATCCGAATAATATACCTCAGATTTGGATCCTGATATGGATCCGAATTATATATATACTATTTTAAAAAAATTATGTATACAAAATAAAAATTTACCATTTTAAAAAAAAAGCCTGTTGGATCCATATTGGATCCACCTGCGCCCAAATCTAATCCAGATTTCAATTCGGATCTAACTTTTGGATTCGTATCGGGATTTCATATCCAAATTTTGGGTCCACACCCGGATCTAAATAGGGTCCGAAATCCGAGTTTCAGATCCGGATCGGGTCAATTATCATCCCTATTTATAGGCCAGTTTTCGATACATTCTATCTTTTAATCCATGAGGAAATTCCTCAACCAAACAGCCTCTTGAGATCCTAAACTGCAAGCCACATATTCTGCTTGATGGATGATAAAGCAACACAATTTTGTTTTTGACTGCACCATGATACAACAGCTTCAACTGTGAAAATGAAACCCGAAGTGGATTTACTATCATCATAATCACCACTCCAATATGCATCAGAGTAACTCGGAGGCATTAGGGAAGAACCTTGATAGTGCAACTTGTATTTCTTTATTATTTGGATATCTTAATATGCTTTTTACTGCTTGATAGTGTATCATTATGGGGTTTCTTTGATATCGTATGTTAATATGGACTACCAAGGAAGAGAGCTCAGGAAAAAATTGCAACAACTGGTGAAGCCTCAATGTGGATCAATCTAATCAATAATTCTTTCACCCCTCTCAATAGATGAACCCATTGCAAGCAAGTAGAGTACAAGAGTTTTCAGTAGAAAAATTTCTCTCTCCAGATTTGGGGGGAAAAATATAGAAGAGTGATAATAATAAAATGGACTAAATAACAATAACTAAATAAAAAAATTGGACATACGAGAACAACAGAGGATAATACAATGTATTATCTCAGAAGGGGGAAAAATTTTGATTTTTGCAATAGAGTTTACTAGCCCTGTTTATAGTGCTTCGCAACAACTAAAATAAAAAAGGGAAAGAAGCACATACCCGGTAGACACAGCCATTACAATGTGCAACTAATGATCCAAGAAATAATTTTGGCAAGAGGTAGTCATATCTGTTAAGAAAAAAAAAGGCAATTTTGGCAAGAGACAACCATGTTTGTTAAAAAAAGAAGCAATTTTGGTAAGAAATAACCATATTTATAGAGAAAAAAAAAAGTCAATCTTTCCACCCATAATTATAGTAAGAAAACCGTCAAAATAAAAAAAAACGCTTAGCTAATGAGAAAAAAAAAAAACAGAGAAAATAAAAGAACCTTACCTTTTTTGGCTCCTCGTCTTGCTAGATATTTTCTCTCCTTCTTGGCTGTTGAAGATTTATTATATGGAGATTTGCCAAAAAAATTAAGAGAAAAACTATCATTTTGCAATGGATTTTAGAGAGAGAGGGTGCAGGCGTGCAGAGGGTTTCTCTTTTGTTTTGACGAGAGTTTTGGATGGGGCATATCTTTGGTCTAAAATGGGAGTATTAAAAATTGACAGAAATGCTCATGATAAGTATTTGGATATTTGAGCAATAAATTGGACTATATAGGTAGTGTATGGAAATCACTATAGAAGTGGTAAAAGACCTCAAAAAATAGCCCTGATTTTTTAATTTTTTTTATATTAGCACATAAAAATTGTCTTATGCAGATAGATTGTTCTAATAAGAGATCAATGAAAACAAAAACAAAAATAATAATATAGGCAATAATAATAATTTTGAAAAATGATCGAACAAGTTACATAAGGGAATAAGTGTATCAACGAGGCTCGGATACTATTGTTAGTCTCAATAATAAATGAATAAATAAAATCAATAAACAAATTACTCGGATCTGTCTTTAAATTACCCGAGGGACTTAAGGTTTCATACCAAAACCTATAGACTAAGCGATCTAGTGACAATCTACTCTGAAAGTCTTCTTTGGTCAATCATATTAACCTCGGATGTCTCATTTTCATCCTTCTCTTTTTCTCATTTACTTGAGGGGTTAACATCTTTTTATAGAGAACCATTTAGTTTGTAACTCTCATATTCATAGTCTATAGGAATTGAGAACCAAGTATAACTCCTGCCTTAATTTCTTTAAGTGCAACTAATTAGGATTAACAAGTTGTCACAAAACTGTTAATTTTTTGTAATAAGCTAAACCTGTTATTTGCCCACTAATGACTCACATAGTATGATGTCATCCAAGCATTCTTACAATTTGATACAAGATATTTAGAAATTCAATAATTTTGTAGATCTAGAATATAGAAAAAAAATTCTTACAAGGAATCCATACACACCATTGGGTTTTCCCTCTAATGATATTGGGTTTTTTCTCCATTGCAACATCCTATAAAGGCTCCAAAATGGATCCTAGTATATGACATTACCTTGTGTCAACCACATGGGATTTCACATATACTATACAATAGGGCTTCTATACTATTATTGAAAAATAAATTCTCGAGAGAAAAGGACCTGATAGGCCACATTTCCAACGTGATGGGTTGGTCCACTATCAAGGTTCCAATTTTGATAGAAAAATAAGATTGTATACCACCATCAATACTTCACCTTCAATGAATTTGGATGTCTTTTTTTTCTTTTTTCTTTTGACAATATTAGGAAATTTTATTGATGGTGGGCTGAAACATCATAAGATTACAATGCAGAAATCATAACATCAGAAATAGACAAGGCAAGAAGGGAGGCGTCGTCTTTAGCTAAGCTATTTGCAACACCATTGGCCTCGCGGTAAATGTGGGAGAAAGAGATTTGCCAATTCTTCAATTTAATTTGCTTCATTCTTAGATTCGTTTTGCCTTTCACCTGGCCACATTAAAATGTTTTAAAGAATTTACACCTCCTTACTTTTAAAATAATTCTTCCTTATATGATTGGGCTTCCCACAAAAACAACACATATTCTTGTTATTAGGGCCCCTGAATTTTGACCGAAATTTTGAATACCTAAATGATTCCTTAATGAATCACGTTGTTCATTCCATCGACCTCTTGCCACAAGAGCTTTCATCTTTGATTCTACTAAATTACCACTACATATTAAGCCCAAATCAAGGGAATTTTCTTTTCTACAAATCAATTTAGTTACAAGATTATCATAGGATTCACAATATACAAATAAAGTGATAATGTTATCTTCATCGTCCATTTGCACTCTAATAGTTTCAAGTCGGCAAATAGTCATATTAAATTCATTCAAGTGTTTTGACATATTTGCACCCTCTTTTATCCTCAAGGAAATTGATTTTCTTTTTAATGAAATTTGGTTTGAGAGAGATTTTGTTTGACACAAAGTTTCTAATTTTCTCACTAATAATTTACCCTCTTTACTCCAACAATGTTAAATAACACTTTACTCGCCAAACACAAGTGAATAGTGGCATGTGCCTTCTTATTAAATTCTTCCTGATTATCATCAGTTATACTTGATGGTTTCTTAACTTATCCAAGTAATGCATTATATTGTCTGTGCTATACTAAGAAATATTGCATTTTAGTTTCTAAATTTCAAAATGATCTTTTTTATTAAACTACTTCACCTCAAACCTATGAGTTGCCAGTTTTCCAAATTACTACATAACTTCTTTTTGCTCTGATATGAATTGTTGGCAAATTAGGATAATCCAAATCCTACTTGATGTGGTGAGCTCCTTATAACAACATATCCAACACCTCAAAATTGACTTGCCAATCACCAACAAGATAATTTCAAAAACAAAAAATTCCCAAGAAAAATAATGTGGAAATGATTTGAGAAAATATAGAAATAACAAAAGTAAGTAAAAAAGAAACCACCAAACCATAACATAAGAAAAAGTAAAAAGCACACACTAATTTACATATTTTGTCCAAAATAGGCTTCATCCACGTGCAAAAGGTAATGTTGTATTTACTATCAATTTTTCTCGATTTTGTACAACTTACCTCACAAGCGCAAAGAAAATTCAAAGTGATTTATCCTACTAGAATACACCATCAATCGACTATTTTCTTAGTCACCATCGACCAACTCCATTAATGCAAAGAAAAGCCGAGAAAATACGCCCCAACTCATGGTAATAATGATGCTAGGCTTTGTGCATAACATCAAATCTCTCTCCCCAAAATTTCTCTTCACTGTCTCATGTTTTCTCTATTTATAGTGAACTTTTATGGGCCTCTATGAAAAGGTCATTTTTCATATAATGAGAATACCCTTAGGGGTCATTTGGATACCTGGAAATATATTGTTTGGGAAATTTATTACTGGCGTAATATATTACTACGTAATACATTACCTTCAAATGGATTTTTACTATTTGAGTAGTATTTAGATGCAACCCGGGAAATACATTGCGATTATTTTGCTATGTCTAGAAGAAATATAGGAAATGCATTACCAACATTTTACCAGCACTTGCCTATAAACTAATACTTCTTTCTTTTCTGTCATAAAATTCCACTAAAATGTGGAATTAAAGTCATCTTCACACCATTCCAAAAAGATTTTCTAATAATAACTTGTACCGTTTGTTTACGATGAAAATCTGACAGATCTTCCGATGAAGATCTCTCGAATTTTAACACCTTAAACTAATTAAAAAGATGTAAATAAAGTGGTAGAGAAAGTGGGACAGAACAAATTCAGATCTGAGGCCAAATTTGCCCGGAAATGAGCAGATCTACTCTCAAATTTGTGGCAGAGTCAGCATGATCTAGAGTATTAAAATACGATTTTTAAGACAAGTTAACAAATCAAAAATAAATAAAAGAAGCAAAACAATAAAAAGAAGAAGAAAGAGAGAGGAAGAAATAATACCAAACCGGGTCGGAGGGCGCGGGATTCCCAAGCATTCGAGGGCTCGCCCGTATTAGAACCGGCCCTCTTTGTTTCTCTGATTTCGATGTTGATCTGCAGATCTCTGGTATAAAGGGTTAGATCTAGGGTTGTTGTGCCCTAATTCTAGTTTTGATCTAGGGTTTTTGTGCCCTAGGTCTAGGTTATCTCAGTTTCTGGGGGAACTTCAGGAGGCTAGGGTTTAGGATTTTCAATTTAGAGATTTTTATAAAGCTGTCAGTCTTTCTGAGGTCTAGAAGAGAATTTCCTTGGTTTTCTAAGGGTTTTGTGATCTCCAAAGGTTGAATATGAATTCTGAGATTTTCTCTAATTTTTTGAGATTTTTGGGGATTTTTTCGAAATTTTTAAGAATTCTCTAAGGGTTTTTTCTTATTTTTTGTATTTTTGGGTAATTTTTCTAATTTTAGGAATCCATAAGGTTTTTTTTTTGTCTTTTTTTTTTCCTCTCCTTTTGGGCTAGGGAGAGAGTGTATTTATAAGATTCAATTGGTGATTTTTTCTAAAGTTTTTGGAGTTTTTCTGAATTTTTTGAATTTATCTTGAAGTTTTAGCCTTATCTAATTAAAGCAAACATATTTACTGCATCATCAGATGCGTTGACTACATCATCAGCCCACGTCTGGGCCTGTTGGTCACATTATAGCCCGGCCCGCAGCCTGACAGTTGGGTCTCACGAGGACTAAATTATCATTTATTATATCGTTTTTATTCGTAGGTCTGATTCAGACGATCTTGGACCGTTGGAAAGCTTTTAGGATATACTTCAAATTGGAATAGGATTTTAAATTGGGTCTACTAGGATAATGTGGTCCTAAAGCTTCAGAAACCATAGAATTTGCCA
>NW_006498102.1:1597662-1607783 GCF_000471905.2 Amborella trichopoda
CATGTAAGTGGAAAAGAAGTAGATACTTTGGAGTTCCCTGTCCTTCGAGGGGCAGATGAACGTCAAAGATAAAGCAGATATTTTAAATTTCTTCTTGAGGTCATGTGGTCAGGGGGTACACCAACTATCCCTCCAAGTCATTGCGCTCACTGAGCTCACCCACCTAGGGCCTTTTTCTTCCTAGGGTTTTCAGCGTGAGATGTCGGTGAGTTACACAAGCTTGAAACTTGAGTTGGATTTTCTAGCCATGCCACTTAACTTCAAGGGTTTTTATAGTTTGAATTTTTAACTTGGGTATTTTCTTTGATCTCCTTAGGGTTTCCTGAGGCTGTCTATAGGAAAAGGCTTTCTATAGGAAGAGACTTGTCTAGCTGAATCCGTAGTGAGAGACAAGGCAGGAACGCTGCAACACGGTAATCATCATATACAGGCATTTTTTTTAAACTTTTTTAGAATTTGTTTGAAAGTAGGGGGAGATTCGAAATAGACCCCGGAGCAAGGACATGTTACAATTTTAACAAAGAAATTAAAGTTTTTGGAAAACACAAGACATATAGTGAAAATTTTGAAAAGAGAAAGATATTTTGAAAAATAAGGTTGGTTAGCAGTTTTAACTCCTACAACCATAGAGCCCTCTAAGAAGTTTAGTGTCATGCAGCGATGAACCATACACCAAATCCTTTTACATCAATACGAGAATAGACGGAATCCATCGAACATGGTGGTTGTGCCCTGGATACACCCGACCTTTTTCGTCATATGGGGCTATACGGTACCTGCATCAGCTCTTTTACATCGCACGGGTTTGACGTTTTTCCATCGAACAGAGTGGTTGTGCCTTAAATACACCCAACCTTTCACGTCATATGGGGATAGACAATACTTGCCTCGGCTCTTTTACGTCGCACGAGTTTGACGTTTTTTCATCGAACAGGGTGGTTGTGCCTTGGATACACCTGACCTCTCACATCATACAGGTAGAGACAGTACCTGCCTCGACTCTTTTATGTCATACGAGTTTGACATTTTTCCATTGAAATAGGGTGAATGTGCACTACATACACCTGACCTGTCACATCTTACGGGAATAGATGGTACCTGTCTCGGCTCTTTTACGTCGCACGAGTTTGACGTCTTTCCATTAAACAGGGCGGTTGTGCCCTGAATACGTCCGACCTTTCACGTCATACGGGAATAGATGGTACCTGCCTCAGCTCTTTTACGTCGCACAAGTTTGACGTCTTTCCATTGAAATAGGGTCGTTGTGCCTTGAATACACCCGACCTTTCATGTCATACGGGGGTAGACGATATCTGCCTCGGCTCTTTTATGTCGCACGAGTTTGACGTCTTTCATGTCTCGGCTCTTTAATGTCGCACGAGTTTGACGTCTTTCATGTCTCGACTCTTTAATGTCGCACGAGTTTGACATTTTTCCTGTCTTGGTTTTTTAACATGGCACGAGTTTGACATTTATCTTGTCTCGGCTCTTTTAACGTTGCACGAGTTTGACGTTTTTTCCTGTCTCGGCTCTTTAACGTCGCACGAGTTTGATGCTTATCCTGTCTCGGCCTTTTTAAGTCGCACGAGTTTGCTTTTATCCTGTCTTGGTTATTTAATGTCGCATGAGTTTGACATTTTTTTTAATTGGACTTTGGGACATCATACACACACACGGGGATGAGCTTGCCTTATTTCGCCTCAGGGGATCCAGTTGAGAGAAAAACGCTCTCAGACTAGCCAATATTGTCATTGGCGAGGTTTACCCATCTCCGATATGTGGTAGTTGGTAGTTATACTCATACAACCATAGAGTGCCTGACTAGTTTCAAGCCTTCATAACAAGCGTAGGAAGTTGGCTTTGAGAACGAGACCAGATCGACTAACAGTTTAACCTCTTGTAGTGATGGATGAAGTCCTTTTTAAAAGGGTATTGGAAATGGATGATTTTAACAATCAGATTAAAAAGGCGTTTTTAAAAGGGACGGGCCTTACAATTTTGTCACCTATGGCCCCTTTGCTGATCATTTTCTTTATTATATTTTACCCAAAGATGACGAAAGAATTTCTTTGTGGGATCGTGAGAACTCAAAAGTCTCGAAGTTGTCTTTTTACCTTTCGAACTTTCATCCTGTGCTTCGCAGATACATGAAGACTTCTCTGGATTCTAGTTGAGCTTTCATCTGGGAGACGTCCCGATGTTCTTCCAGGATTCGTCGAAGTCACTTCGGTTTTCCATTCATATCACGCTCCCGCATCTTTCTGAGTTGGTTCTGTTGGGAACCTGCAAGGTTTAGAAGGAGTCTTCGTCCTCAGGGTCTGCTTGTTTCGTATTGTTGGAACTTGCATGTACTTGTTTGTACTTGAGTGTTTTTGAAATAGAAGCTCCTTCTTGTGGATTTTTGTTTTTCTTTCTTATTTATTTATTTTTTTATTTTTACCCGTGATGCCTTTTCAGGTTTTCACCCCATCCATTTTTATTTTTTTTTATGCCTTTTCAGGTTTTCACCACTCTTTTAAGCTCGTTAATAGTATTTTCTGAGATACATCACATTGATGGGGCCGTTGAGCTCGCACCCCTCCTGATTCTTGATCTTGTAAGAATTGCTTGCATGCACTCGGGTGACTATGAATAGCCCCTCCCAATTGGATTTGAACTTGCCTAAAGGGTGTGCGTTTGTAGGAGTATAGAAGATTTTCTTGAGTATCATGTCCCCTTCCCTGAACTGTCGAGGAACAACTTTACTTTGGTATGCGGTCTCGATTCTACGCTGGTAAGCAACAATAGTTTGTGTTGCTCGTAGTTGTCTTTCATCCAAATTAACGAAGGCAGCGTTTCGTGCTTCGATCTTTTCTTCCTCATCTGAATCTTTATGAATAAGCACTAGGAGAGACGATATCTCAACTTCAATGGGTAATACTGCTTCCATACCATATACTAATGAGTACGGGGTCATGCCAGTAGGAGTCTTCTCAGTTATCCAGTAGGCTCATAGCATGTCATTTAGCTTTTCATGCCAATCTTTGTCACCTTCTATTATTATGTCTATAATTCTGAGAAGTCTTTTGTTTGTAGCCTCTGCTTGTCCATTTCCTTAAGGGTAGTAGGATGTGGAGAATTTCTGTATTATCTCATACTTTTTGCTCACTTTAGAGACCTTTTCATTTTTGAGATTGGATCCATTGTCAGTAATGATTGACTCAGGAACACCGAACCTGAATACAATTTTATTCTTTATGAAACGGGCAACATGTTATCCCTCAATTTTGACAAATGATGCGGCCTCTACCCATTTGGTGAAGTACTCTGTAGCTGTTAATATAAAACGGTGGTCGTTTGAGGCTTTCGGTGAGATCATCCCGATAATATCAGAACCCCAAATGGAAAAAGATCATATGGGCGGTGTTGAGTTGAGTGGTACGGACGGTGCATGGATGAGGTCTTCATAAAGCTGACATTTGGGACAACTCTTTACGAACTTCCAACAATCTTCAGCCATGGTGGTACAGTAATAACCTTGGCACCTGATTTTATGAGCTAAGACGACTGCGCCAAAATGACCTCCATCATTGTGTAACTCTGTCAGTACTTGGTCGATTTCTGGCTGATCAAGACACCGTAGAATGATGTCATCGAAGGACTTTTTGAACATGAGATCTCCTCTTACTAAGAACGCCATAGAAAATCTTCGAAGGGCTTCTTTATCCTTTTGATGGCTCCTCCAGAGTATAACTGATCTTTCAGCAATGACAGAACATCGTAGAACCATGGTTTTGCTTTAACTAGCACATTTGAAGCCACGAGAGACACTTCCCCATTGTTCTCATTTTTTTACTCTATTTCTTCTTCGATCCTTGGTGGGGAAGGATCATGTTTGTTCATAATTTAGAATGGTAGCGTGGTAATTTTTGGAGGAATATCAACCATTGAAGCAAGGGTTGCAAGGGCGTCGATGAACCGATTATTTTCCCTAGTTACATGCTGAAAGGTGATTTTCTTGAAATATGGGATCATCCTTTTTTGATTGAGCTTGAGCTTTTCTTCTTTCACCTTCTAAATCCCTTGAACTTGATTTATGATTAGTAAGGAGTCACCAATCACTCGTATTTGTTGGATTTTCATTATCATGACGTTCTCGAGCTCGGCTATTAAGGCTTCACATTCAGCAACATTATTGGTACATGGGAAATTCAATCTGATGGTTGTTAGCATTAAAATCTTCTCGAGTGAGCATAGTATGACTCCTAACCCGTATTCGTTCCTTGCACCATAGAACTATAGCTCCCAAATTGATTCCTCGATTGTGAAGAGGTTCCCATCAACGAGATTCGTGTTGATGGGAGTGTTATCTGGCAATGCGTGTTCAGCTAAGTGGTCAACAATAGCTTGTCTTTTGATCGATTTTTGAGTAGCATATTTGATTGAACTTGCTCAATAGCATTCTCCACTTCGCCAAACGTCCATTCAGGACTGGTCTCTCCAATAGGTACTTGAGTGAGTCTATTTTTTAGATGAGCTTGACTGAATGGGATAAGACATAGTGTCTTAACTTCTGTATGGCCCACACAAGCATCAAGCAGTGCTTCTCCACATCCGTTTATCTTGTCTCATAGTCCATCATAGTCTTGCTGATGTAATATATCGTTTGTTCTTTTCCATGATTATCGTATTATCCTAACATGAACCCCATGGTCACTTTTCTCACTAACATGTATAGAAATAGGGTTTATCTGAACTTGGAGGGCTACAGATGAGAGGTTTGGTGAGGTACTCCTTGATTTGATCAAACGCTTCTTGGTACTCATTATCCCATATGAATGAGGTATCTTTATTGAGTAGTCTATTAAATGACGCGCACTTGTCTACTAGTTGTGAGATGAAACGCCTTATGGCCAGTATGCGACCTTGCAACCCATGAATTTCTCTGATGTTCCATGAGTTTGAGTTGATATTTCTAGAGTCTTTTGAAAATGGTTCTTAGGTTGGTGTGATGATCAGGCCTGGTCTTTGAATTGACCAGAATGTCGTTGACATAGTCTTCCATGATGGTGTACAGTGGAAGATGCTAGTCATTGCCCGTTGATAAGTTGCCCCTGCATTTTTTAGGCCGAAGGGCATGACTTTGTAGTAGTAAGTTCCTCATTGCGTTATGAATGAAGTCTTGGTCTGGTCTTCTTCAGCCATGAAGATTTGGTTGTAACTTGAGAAGTCGTCCATGAATGACAATATCTCGTGCCCCGCAGTATTGTCGACCAAGGCATCTATGTTTGGTAATGGAAAATTGTCCTTTGGCTATGCCTTGTTGAGGTCTCTGTAGTCAACACACACTCGAATCCTCCCATCTTTCTTGAGTACGACCACTATGTTGGCCAACCAATCTGAGTAATCGACGAGGGTAAAGAACTTCGTTTTGAGCAGCTTGTCAATTTCTTCTTTAATTCTGAGTAATCGACGGGGGTAATGAACGTCAGAGTTTCTGCCTTACAAGCTTGGGCCGTTCATTGAATAGTAAGTGATGTTGCACCAATGTGGGATCTAGCCCTGGCATATCATCGTATGATCAGGCGAAGACATCGCGATATTCCTTGAGAAAGGAAATCATATTTTCCCGCTCCTCAAGAGATAGGGAATCTTGGATAACCTTGGGGCCTTCTCAGTTCTTAGGTTTACGTTGATCGTCTCTTCGATGATAGCCGTTGGGTCACCATCAAACCTCTTCTTGATTTTCTCAATATGGGAAGTGAGTTCCTCAGGTTGATGGATTTCTTCAGACTCTTGGCTCTCTTGATCTTCGTCTTGGTCATCCAATTCGTCATCTTAGGTATTGTACACCGTTATCGGGCTATCATGAGAGTTCACCGTTTTTTAAAATTCTTTTTCATTATTATCAGTTTTATCAGATTTTGATTTTTCAATGGTCTTTGAAAAAACACAAGAGGTGTGCCTTATGGGACTCGCAAGAGAAATGTTGGGGACTGGATGCGTGGGGTGGTTGGTTAGATGGCCAGCCTGCGCCTATCTGTTTTTTGGCACCGAGACTTGAAGGTGTTGCTGGTATGCTTCCAACGATTCTCGAGATACGAGAGTGATCGACCAATTCCGTTTCTGGGTTTGAATCGATGGATGAGCACGGTTAGCTGTGTTAGAGCCGATTGTGCATACCTTCCAATCTAGGTCAGCAAAAAGGTCTTCAATGCCCAGTTCTTGTGTGTGCTGAGATGTGGAAGAAGAGTTATTCCCCGTTGAGGATTCAAGGATCACCTTAGGACATTTTGAAGGACTGACATCGAGAGGATCGAGGCTTTGAATGCCTCCAAATACAAAGCCCGGATAGCTTGAAGGCTTCATCCGGCTTTGCAATAAGGTGAGAGAACACCCGAGACCTCTTCGATATCCGTTTTCAGTTTTGGCTTCGAATGATTCAAAAATTGCCTCAGTTACACCTTGCCCTTGACTACCCAAGCCTTGGCCTGGTTGGAAGCCTTAGGAGAAGAGCATGTGCCAAGCTTTGAGGGACATGAAACTGTATCAATGTTGACATTGGATAATGTCATCCATCGATGCAGAAGTTTACGAAATTTGAGGAACAGGGTCGCCGGCCTCTAGGCGTAAGGTGGCACAATCGACTTGCTCGAAGGAAGCGAGCAGGATTTCTTCGAGCTGGACTCCTACAGTTAGCTTTCGGTTATGTATACTAAGATTGAGAAAAGCAGGGGTTTCAACACATACCTTTGCGACACCGTTTTTAATTGAAAATTTGAGGCATTGATGGAGTGTGGAGTCGACCACGAGGTTTTCATGTAGCCGTGGTCTTCCTAACAGCATGTTAAAAGAAGGTTAAAACTTTATTACTTGGATGGTAGGTCCGATCTTGAGTGTGAGAGGCAGTATGCCTTCAGCTTGTCTTTTGGTTCCGTCGTATGCAGTGATAGTTAGTTGACATGGCTCAAAGTCATTTGGGCTTTTGCCTATTTGCTTCACTGTTTTCATAGGGTATATGTTTAAGAATGCCCCATTGCCAACAACCACTCTTCGTTTCTCATATCATTGTATGAAGATGGTGATGTGTAGAGGTTGGGCGTGAAATCGATTGAAGCTGACTGGGATGTCATCATCTATGAACACGATTGGTGTTGGTGCCATCAGCTGGTTGATCATTCCGCACAACTCATCCTGTTGTGTGTTGCTTGAGATGTGTGTCTTGGCAAGGACCTTCTCGATATGTGCTCTACGTGTTGGTGAATTGGCGCGTAGCTCTAAGATGGAGATTTGAGCTTGGATCTTCCCGATATGAGCTGGTAGATAGTAGGTGGTTGCAGATCCTTGAATTTCCTTGTTTGGCTCATGATCTACAACCCCCGTTGGTTGTTTGGTTTTTGAGGTATTTCTCATTCTTTCATCGAGAGTATCGACCATCAATTGAATGGGTTTGAACACTCGGCCTCTTCGGGTTAAGGAGTCAACCTCGACAGCCTGAAGCTCGATAGGGTCAGCCCTAGCAAGAGTAATGAGAGACTTTAGGATGTTGGCCCCTTGTTTGGAAGATGACGCATTTTCATTGGTCCTGACCAAATCAATCTCTAGTGTGTTATCTTCGTCAGATCGGTCTTATTTGGGAAGGTTATCGAGGTTTGGAAATGAAAGGCTTCCTCTTAGGAGGATCAAAAGATCTTCTTCGAGTTCTTGAAAGTGATGATCACAAGCCAATATGAACTGACCGGGATCATCTTCTTTCCCAGCTTTTCGATCGTTGTGATCATATTTTTAGGGAGAGGATTTGTGAAGATATCCATCTTTTGATTAGGCTCTTCGACAGGTTGATTTCTAAGTTCGATAGTGATGCCCCCTATTGATTAACCCTTGAATCACCCGTTTCAAATATATGCAGTTTTGAGTATCATGAGCATGATTTTGATGCTATTTCCACCACCTGCTTTTATCCGTGACTTGAAATGGTGGTTCAGATGGTGGCGGGAGATAAACTAAATTCTTAACCAAGAGTAATTCCAACACTTTTTCTAATGGGTCTTTGAGAGGGGTGAAATTATCCTCTTGCCTTTGGTTATTATTTTTAGCGTTGGCTCTAGGCTGACCCCTCGGTTTTGATTTTGATTGTTGCATTGAGCAGCTGAACCTTGAGCCGATCTGTTAACGACGATCTCATTGACTGACCGGAAGCATTCCCCTTGTTTTTGTTCTTATTTTGGGGACCTGTTTTTAGCTTGATGTCGGGCTTGGCGTTGAGGGGTGTCCCTCTGACCCTTTCATGACGCCCCACCAGCTCGATCATGGAGTCGAAAGAGTGGAGGATAAGACCTTAGCTGAAGAAGGTCATGTACTCGGAAGCAGCATTCTCTAAGACTATGGAGATCTTAGCTAAGTCTGTAAGTGGACATTCTATGACTCGCATTGTCTCCTCGTAGAATCGACCGATGAAATCCTCAAAGGATTCTCTTGAGTTTTGTTTTGTTGCACTGGGTTCGCCCAAGGAGAGAGGTCTTAGTGTCAACCCACGGTAGTGAGAGACAAATAGGATGAGCATTTCGTCTGGAGTAATGTGTGGTCGAGTGGACATTGTTCTCCGATGCCAGTTCAAGGCCTCACTGGTCAATGTTTGTGGAAAGATGGCTTTCAGTTGGTTAGGCATGTCTCTCAAAGCTCGAACGGAGTGGAGGTATACGTTGACGTAAGTATCTGGATCGCTCTTCTCATTGAACTTGTTTCTAAATTCTGGGATGGCAAATCCCAGGGGAAGGTCTTCCATGCTTCCAAGGGTCTCATAAATATTGGCCTTTGGGGGTAAAATTTCATGCATGCCCATTCTTACAAGCACATCCTGCATTGCTTTTAAGGTGCCTTCTTATTGAGTATTTGGCATGGCAATAAGCCCACTGGTTGGTGGGTTCCCAAGCGTAGACTAATAAGTTGAAACCTGGGTATACGTTGGCCTGCATGGGCCTGAGATTGATGAGCTGTAGTCCCCAGGACAGTTTGATACATTGGTGCCTGAGGGGGCGTACTGACCCATAGGTGTCGCCACCGGTTGCGAAAATTGTATGGTTTGTTGGACCGGATGAACCAGAGGGACCAATTGAAGAATCAGCTGACTCGGATGTGCTAAGGGTTGACCTATACCACTAACTTGGTTTAGGATCGACCCGTAAGCTGGGGCATGAACAGTGTAACATAGGTCAACTAAACTTTTGAGGGCAGCTTGGACGCCTATCTTGCCTAAGGGTCGGTTTGAGTCAACACCTCTGCTTCGTACAATGTTCAGGACATCATGAGTTGTACTATGGTGACTCGAGGTTGGCTTAGATCCCCTAGACCTAGGTGGGTCTTGGTTTTGAGATCGCTGCACCTTAGAGTTATCTTGGTTCGAGTTACGGGAATTGGCTTTAGATGTTGCATGAACTTCTTCCTTCACTCGACTTCTACTTTGATTACTTAAAATCCCATGTAGGACGATGCTTGGTCGGACTCCTTGACTATTCAAGGTTTTTCGAGCGGAGCCAACTTTTCGGGCTACACAAATCTCAGGATTAGGAGTGGATGCTTGGGACTCTGCCTCTAATTAAAAAATTGGGCGTTGGATAATGGATTATGCTGAGGTCTGTCGATAACTCCAAGGGATTGTAGCATACTGGTCCATAAATTTGGGTAGGTTAGGCTTAGAGTCAGCCATGGAGTAGTCATCATGGTCGCCTTGAGTGACTGACATGGTGATTGCTTTTGGTTGGGTTCTAAAATCTAAACTTAGGTAAGATCTAAACTTGACGGCTTAGGGCAAACCTAGCTTGACACTAGGGGTAAAAACCTCAGCTAAAACCTAGGCTAAGACTAGACTAGAACCTAGACTTACTAGACTCAATGAATTTTGGTTAAGACCCTGAACTAGGGTAAACCTAGTCTAGCTCTAGAGGCAATTCTTAAATTTAGACATATGCTAGAACCTAGACTAAGATGTAGACTAGATGGTGCACGAGTCTCGGCTTGGACCAAGAGTAGGTCTAGGTTTGGAGGGGTAAGCAACCCTAATGTATTTTTTTTTTTTATAATTTTTTGTCTTTTTAATTTTGATGAAACATAGTTAAACTAAGCATAGTGAAAGCATGAAAAAC
>NW_006498102.1:1607880-1638079 GCF_000471905.2 Amborella trichopoda
CAAATCTATCTGAAATTAAAATAGTTTTTTTATAGTTTTTAAAAAGTTTATTTTAGGGTAAAAATTGGTCAACAAGGAGCCAAAAGTCCCTAGAATTTTCTTGTGGGGTCCCATAAATTTTCTAGGACACTTGCAGTTGGGCGACAAGGGTGGTGTCGCCCAGGCGGCACTATTGGTGTCGCCCTTGCAAGGTGGGAGACACGGTTGGTGTCGCCCAAAAAATTATTATTATTATTTTATATTTTTATCTTGTTAATTTTGATGAAATAAGACTACTTCAAACTTAAAAGAAGCAGGAAATAAAAATATTTATGATGAAATAAATTAAAATAAAGTAAAACAGAAAAGCCTCGATTGAACTGAAAAATATTTTTTTTGTTTTTTTTAGAATTTTATTTTGATCTAAATGTTTTAGTGCAGTCACGAAAGAGTCCCTAGAATAGATCCACAAAGTTTCAGAGGTTTCTGTTACAAACGACTTTTGGGACCTTTTGTGACTGAAAACAATGAAAAATAGTGAATAAAAATCGTATTTGGAAGCTTGGATCGAGCTCGAAATAGCCCCACGGTGGGCACCAAACTGTTTACGATGAAAATTTGACTGATCTTTCGATGAAGATCTCTCGAATTTTAACACCTTAAACTAATTAAAAAGATGTAAATAAAGTAGTAAAGAAATTGAGATAGATCGAATTCAGATCTGATGCCAAATTTGCCCGGAAACGAGCAGATCTACTCTAAGATCTGTGGTAGAGCCAGCATGATCCAGAGGATTAAAATACGATTTTTAAGACAAGTTAACTGATAAAAAATAAATAAAACAAGCAAAACAATGAAAAAAAGAAAAAAAGAAAAAAGAGAGAGGAAGAAATAATACCAAACCGGGCCGGATGGCCCGAAATTCTCGAGCCTTCGAGGGCTCGTCTGTATCAGAACCGGTCCTCTTTGCCTCTCTGATTCGGATGTTGACCAGCAGATCTCTGGTGTAAAGGGTTAGATCTAGAGTTGTTGTGCCCTAATTCTTGTTTTGATCTAGGGTTTTTGTGCCCAAGGTCTACGTTTTCTCAATCTTGGGGGTTAGCACTTCAAGAGGCTAGGGTTTCTATATTCTCTAGAGTTTTCAATCTAGAGATTTTTCTAAAGTTGTCGGTCTCTTTAGGGTTTAGAGGAAAATTTCCTTAGTTTTTTAAGGGTTTTATGATCTCCAGATGTTGAATATGAATTCATAGATTTTATCTAGTTTTTTGGGATTTATGAGGATTTTTCCAAAAACATTTGGAATTTTCTAAGGGTTTTTCCTATTTTTTGTATTTTTGAGTAATTTTCCTAATTTCTAGAATTTCTAATATTTTTATGGTCTTTTTTCTTACTTTTTGGGTTAAGGAGATGAGGTATTTATAAAATTCAATTGGCGATTTTTCCTAAATTTGTTAGAATTTTATTCAGAATTTTTTAAATTTATCTTTAAGTTTTAGCCCTATTTAATTAAATAAAATACATTTACTACATCATCAGATGCATTGACTGCAACATCAGCTCGGGTCTAGACCTGTTGGGCTCGTTACAGCCCAGCCTGCGGCCCGACAGTTGGGTCTCACAGGGACTAAATTGTCATTTATTATATCGTTTTATCCGTAGGTTCGATTCTGATGATTATTAGACCGTTGGAAAGCTCTTGGGCTATACTTCAAATTGGTATAAGATTTGGGTAGTTTTGGAGTAATTAAATTGGGTCTACTAGGATAATGTAGTCCCAAGAGTTTAGAAAACCATAGAATTTGCGAGATTTAAAATGGGGTGTCTACACCATTCTAAAGTCATCATGACACAATTTCCTACTTATTTTGTATGCCTTTGGCACTTACATGGAATTACATGTCTTCTAACATGATTAGACTTTGGTTTCAACATGATAAGTCATTGGAATAACATCATTTTATTGTGATAAGCTTTATTTTTATTTATTTTTTATAGAAATTTTTCAAATATATCTTTATATAATTTCAAATAAATAACACATTTATGATACCAATTTCAAAATATTTATAGTACAAGTTAAAAAATGGGAAGAAGTTTGATTAGTAAACTAGAAGGTTTTGTGATTGGAGTAGAAAATTTTGAGCCATTGGAGGAGACTAAAGAAGTATCTTATTTCAATTGAGTTTTTACTAATCTCTTATTAGGATTATGTTGTGTGAAATTTTTTATTATGATTGTGTTATGTAATTTCTCATTGATTACCAATTATTATTTTTATTATTTTTGTTGTTATATGAGAGCTCATGGTTTTAGATAAGGGCTACAATCCAAATTGATTGGGGATAGAGGTTTATTATTTTTGTTGTTATATGAGAGCTGATGGTTTTAGATAAGGGCTACAATCCAAATTGATTGGGGATAGAGGGATGTAGAAATGGTTTGATTGGGGATAGAGGGATGTAGAAATGGTTGTGCACAGGCGAGAGTGAGATAAGCGAGAGTGAGATTGGCGAGAGAGTTTAGAGAGAGAAAATAGAAATGGATGTGTAAGAGAGAGAAAATGGCAGGGAGATAGAGGATTTTTTTTGGTAAGCGACGCATGTTTTTTGGTAAAAGACGCGTGTAGCTAGATTACTTGTTAAGCGCGTAATGGATTTTACAGCCATAGATTTTAGTATTTTGGGTAGATATTGGATACTTTATTTTCATTTTCTTACTGTTGAAGTGTATCCAAACATGTAAATCTCATATTTCCTTTTAATATGCTTTTCTGTAATAAATTTTCAGATACACAAACGACCTTTAATAAAATGGGCATATCAAATGGGAGGAGATGATTGCATCGTCGTTCAAATAGCAAGGACACCTAACGATTGGGCACCAATTTATTATTGTTCAGTAATTCCAAGACAATCGACTCTGTTTTACAAATGGGCACCAATTTATTATTGTTCAGTAATTCCAAGACAATTGACTCTGTTTTACAAATGAGCAACAAATTGGCAAGTTGAAGAATGGGAAATGCGATAGGTGGCAATGGGCGAAGCGCCGACTGTAGCCGTGAACGTAGTAAAGGGCCTGGGGTTGGCCCACCCTGGATTTAGCCAGCTCTGGTTACCTAGAGGGCCATTCGGAGCCTAGATTGGATGACACTTTCTTCTTTTTCTCTTTTTTATTTGTTTATGAAACGTATAAAAATGGGTTAACAGTGTTACTTGTGGGTTACTTTGAATTTTCTAAATCAACTAGGTACGTTCTCAAAAAGAATATTAATTTTTTTTTCAGATTGCGACATTTGAAATGTGAAATATTTAAAAGTGTTTTTATCATTTCGTTCAGCAAGGCAATGATGCTATTTTCAAAAATTCCCTTTACTATTCCACTTTAGAAAAGAATAACAAAGAGTTTCCCTCTTAACAAAGACAATTTGAGTTTCTCTACGTTGAACAACTAAGGCTAAGATGGTCATTTGGATTAGGCAACTATATCGAGCGAAAGGGTCATCTTGCCCCCAAAGGTTTAGTATTAGAAATGTGGGCCTATATTTTTTAAGAAAGGAATATTGTTTTTTGTTCCTAAAATTGAACTAGATGTAAAATAGTAATTAAACTTGAGCCACATGATTATCGTGAACTAATGAAGTTACCCCATTGTTCAAGTTTAAGAACTCTGAAAATGCCTTCTACGTCCCTAATGTTGAACTATTATGGTTAATTTTATCATTTGGCACCAATTCCTTGCCCATGCCAAATGATGAAAATCCTCTAAATAGTTTCAACTTTTTTTTGGATAATTTGAGCAAGGGATATTTGGATGATTTCAAATTTTTTGGTTTAAAAATATATTTGATATAGAAACTCAAAGGGACTGTATGCAATGATACCAATTACCTTCGGTATGGAAAGGTCACAATTATTTATAACCATCCAATGTGAAATGTGATAGCTTGGATGTGCCACGAAGTTCAAAAAATTTCTTTTGAACTTTGAATTTGGCATTACTTCAAATGTAAGTTGTTATCTTTTGAATCTATTAGGAATATTGTAAGGGGTCTCAAGCCCTTTTTTGAGACAAACACCATCACTACACACTAGTGGTGCGTTACAAGTTTGATTAATCTTCCGATATTTGGATCAATTTTAAAAAGCTTTAAATTCAAAGGTGAATCCAACCAAAACCGAGTTTTGAAGAAGCTGTCATTTTTGGTAGTTTAGAGGGAAAAAAAAAAAATTATCGGCTTGAAAGTATCATATTTTCCCATATTTTGGGAAAATTATCATAAATGCCTCATCTAGGCTTAAGTGCTTGGAACCAAGGTTCCTGGCCAGGTTGATTTTCAGAACACTGAAATTAAGGAAGAAGGGTTTGGCTTTTCAATTATAATTGAAGGCAACATTATCATCACTATATACAACACAAAAGGGAGAGGAAAGAAAAAATTTTGCACGAGCAGCACTTCTATTTTTCAACTAAATTTTTAAGTTGACCCCTAGGACGGGAAACAGGCTAACGCTTGGCGCTTGGGTGGGGCCACCCTTAGCCTAGCCTAGTCGCCTATTTCGGCCCAGGCTAGGTTCAGCCCTAACCGGGCCATAGAGGCTTGGCTCAGACCGGATTCCAGGCTGGGCCGAACAGGGCATGAGCAAAAAGAATCGTAAAGAATAAAGAGAATAAAGGACCGGCCAGGCCGAACCAAGCCAGCCATGTTATGTCTATGGCCCAGGCCCAACTCAACTCTTTCCTCAAGCTATAATGACTTAGCCCTAGCCCGGTCCTCGGGCCAAATCTTATAGCTTAGGCCCTACTATTTTAGGGCGGGCCGACTTGGTCGGGCAAGGCCCCGCAGCAAATTTCCAGCACTACACCAATGGAAACAGGTGCTATGCGAACAATACCATAGCATGAAAATCCTCCAGGCAACATTCCAAGGGACTCTTTGAGTGGAGGATACAAGTTTGACTGGTTAGGGGATCACCCACACGTTAGAGCCCTCTTGCACAAGTGTACCTTCCCAACACCACATACAATGTTCATGGCATGTGTAATATGTTAGAGGTACCCTGGATACCACGTTCAGACCCATGGTTCCCCTCTGGCTTGCTTTCACACTGGTCAATATGAGGCTCTACTCATGGTTAACTTAGAGGATGAGTATTTCTCATAGGAACGATAAAAGCTTAGGGAGCATGTATTGATTCGAGGTTTAGGGTTTGTTGTTTTTGTGGAGTGGTATATTCTAAGAAACATGGAATGATGACCTCTGTCACAAGAGGGCCTGATATTCCAGCTATCAACGGGATCTTAAAGCCATTTGGGATAGCACTTGTGATGTAATTAGGGTCCTAAATTTTATTTATTATATTTTAGGAAATTAAAATTTGGGAAGGCTTTCTATGTGGGGCAAGCTTTCTATGCTTCCCCTACAACATACAACTTATATATTTCTCTTTATCCAACCGTCCATTCTGAATGGAGGGCTAAGATTGCCCCAATTACAATATCATGTTTCTACACTATTTTATTTTTAGTTTTTTTTCTACAAACTATTTTAACGCCAAATTTTGTACGTCCAATCCTCTATTAAATTTACACTAGTAAAAAATATAAAAACAATATTTTCAATAATATAAAATGATCAAAATACCCCTAAAATTTTTAAGGGGCATTTTGGTCATTATATTTTATGGAGAAATTATTTTTAATATTTTTTATAGGTTCGCCATAATGAGAAGATGGCACGTACCAAATTTCATATTCATATAATTTGTATAAAAAAATTACAAATAAAATATTTTGAGATGTCAGATCTAAGATCAAACGGTGAGTAGCTCTCTTGATCAAAATTGGACGGCTAGATGGTAGGGGAAGCATAGATCTTCTATGCTGTAGCGCAAGTATAGAAACCTTTCCTTTTTATCCCCACAATGTCGCAAATTGTCTTTTAACCTCATATCTTGATAGGACGACTTAGAGTTTTTTTATTTTTTATTTTTATTCTATAAATCATTTTGAAACAAAATTTGAGACATGCATAGATCTAACAAGTGAGCACATGATAATAATAATAATAATAATAAATTTTTGGTGATGAACAATTATCATAATACCCTTAAAAATTGCAGGGGTATTTTGGTCATTATTTTAAAGAAAATATTTATTTTTTATTTTTATCAGCTTCAAACTAATTTTAGGATGGGATACCCAAAATTTCATCCAATAATATATTGTAAAAAAAAATGAAAAATAAAATAGTGTTTGGTGCGACATTGGGATTTGAACAATCGTAGTTGTTCGATTCAGATCGAACAGCTAAGAAGTGGGGGCACATATAATTTATATGTTGTTGGGGCCACATATCAACATTCCCTTAAAATTTAGGCTTGGGGTTATATTAGGTTTGTAATCTGAGCATTGATATCTTTCGTTGTAAAGAGTTAGAGGTGTAGAATTGGAAGATTATTTTCCTAAAGATGAAGGGTTAGGATTTGATTAGAATTTCCTAAAGAACAAGTTAAGTTTTAAATTTCTGTTATTCTATAAATATGTAACTACTTGACCAAAGAAAGATGAAGAAGAAAAGAATAGTCTCTTTCAAATCTTGTGAAGAGATATTTTTAGAGAGTGGACTTATACACAGACCCTAAGAGAGGATATAACCTCTCATCATTTATTTATTTTTCTCAATAATTTATTTTTTTCTTCCCCATGTATCAAAACTTATAATAGCCTACAAGATGCTACCAAAACCTACTGCTACAATCGATTATCTATTGTACAAATTATAGAAGCCATGAAACCGTATTTTGATGAGAGCATAAATGATGCCATGAAAGGTATTCAAGATGAGATCCATCAATTTTGGGGAGAGAGGAGTGAAATTATTTGGTGGTTGTAATAGTTAGAAAATACCATTCATTGATGCTCGCAACCGTGTAAACTCAGTGCCAAATTTTGACATAGAGAGGAATCAAGAAGCACGATTGACTCATGGTGCCGATCCTGAATGTAATAAGAAAATTTGTAGGCAAGACCGTTGTTATGTAGAGCATCCACGAGATCTTGCAATTAAGATCAATTTTTCCAAGTTTTACAAGGATCTCAAAAAAAAAAAAAAAACAACAAGAGTATGATTGAGATCCCAGACTTCCCTTATACATATTAAGTGTTTGATCAATTAGTTTCTTAAAAAAGATAAAGTATCTCAGTGAATGGCAAGACTTCATCACCAACTGTTCAAAAGGTATCTAAAGGATATGATGAATTCAACAAACTAGAGATGAAACTTCTCCCATTCCTGGGAGAGTAATATAATTATAGTTTTAAATGGATTTGTTTGCAGACTCTAGTGGCTTTGTCCATGGAATTGTGATGCAGGGATCAGCCATGGCCAAGGTGACCATACTTGATGCTCAGTTAACTGCATTGCAATGAAACTCGCTTTATTATTCCTTATTTTTACTTATCAACGGGACTTTTTATTTTATAGAAGGAAATTTACGAAATTATCCTGTGTGCTTTATTTCTCCTGAGAATAGTGGTGGATGCTCTCATATTGGATCTTATATGATACATGTCCTGTGAGTATGGTGTATATTTTCTCATGTTAAAAAAGTGAACTGTTTCATCAATATTTATTATACTGAACTAATGTACAAGAAATGGGACTGATGGTCTTTTTGGTTCTATATGGTTTCAGGTGGCCTATATCTTAGGCCTTGTGGAAGCAGGCAATGAGCGATTCATAGTACATTGTTATTTGTATTATATCTTTCTTTCCACATGAACAGAAACTTCCTCTATTTTTTCTCCCCAGTCGTTTCCTCTTTTTCTTAGACATTCGCACACATACACAGATGCACAAACACTTATTCATCAAGCATTCCATGGTATCTATATAATTCAGGTCTATTCCTTGTTTTTTTTTCTCAAGTTACGCCTTTTCTTTACGCATGAAATTTCATGCCTTCTTTCTTGTTTAATCTTTTCTTAGCTTACCATTACCAGCTTAGCATTGTTCCCATATTTTCTTTCTTCCCATACCTTCAAATGACTTCCACTTAATCTCTCTAAGTTTGTTGGTTTTGCAGATTGTCATTTCCACTGCTGCTACACTCGAAGTTACTTGTGGGCTTTGACCTCGACC
This sequence comes from Amborella trichopoda, assembly GCF_000471905.2. The sequence goes on from NW_006498102.1 coordinate 1,616,003, forward strand.
TCGACCCTTTATCAAGATGTCCAAATATTGCCTGTGGATTCACCAAAATGATGTCTTTCCTCGACACCTCTCCTTATGTACATCTAGCGACCCAAGTGATTTAGACTAATAGATAAGTATCTTGATTCTCAAAAAGACGAGGAGTCTTTGGCTCTATCTTTGGCAAAAGATGGTGATTCTTTACTGATTCTTTGCTGTGATCTTGTGTTGGACACCACGATCCTTCTTAAGTAGACCACAGAGGAGGCACAAGAGGATGTACTGGGCCTTACATGACCCGTTTCGAGCAGCTCTTTCAACTGCCGCCTAATCTCCACTTCAAACTTGTGGGCCTAAGTGATTTTCAGAACTATTATTTCTTATCAAAGTAAACCATATACTTGGACACCCATGGCCAATGGGTGGGATTAACCTGATTAAATTGGACGGTGGATGCCACCATGTACCACACAACACTGGTTATATGAAAAGAATACAGTGTATTTATTAGGAGAAGATTCTTATATGGTTAGAAACAACTGGCTATCAGAACATATTTGATTAAAATAAATAATAAATTTTTAAAAAAAAAAATTCCTAGACATTGATATCCATTGAATAAGGAAAATAAATAATAAATTTTTTTTTAAAAAAATTCCTGGACATTTATATCCATTGAACAAGGAAAATATTTTGATAGGGCTGCAGCCCTATCAAAATAAGTGAATCCTCACTTCAAAACTCACATAAAATTACGGTTCTGTCGTCCAAAAAATTTCAAATCAATCATCTTGGCCTTGATGATATGGTTGGGCAAAAAAAATTTCAATTTCAAAAAATGTTAGAGAAACTTGTGTTTCTAAATATTTACCAAATAAAAGCCCAAAAATTTTGATTTACTTTTCTACCCTATTTAAAATATATTTTAAAATAAGCTAGTGTTTGCTTAGAGAATAAAAAAGACCCATGTGAAGAGAGGGACAAGTGGCTATTGAGAGGCAACACTTGTCATTTCTCTCTCTACATGTGTCGCTCTACTTTTCCATTTTGTAGTTATATTTATGGAAATGGTTTTAGGAAGCCGAAGCACCAACCGTGAGCTCTCTTTCTCTCCCTAAAACTTCTTTCTATCTTTTATGTTTCCTTGTGAGCTGGATACAAGGGACGTGCCTCTCATTTCTGTGAGAGCTTACCAATGTCACAAGATCAATTCCAGCACCATGTTGCATCTCGAAGAAGCTTTCTCTCTCTACATTATTTGCTAACAATTGTTTTGCAGGAAACTTGTATTCTATTTTGTGTTATCTATTCCTGAAAAACTTATTTTCAGCCAAATTCTCTCTCTAGAAAGACTACCAAACTTGCTTGAAATTCATACAAATTTAGTGAGTTTGTTCCAACTTTCTTTTTCATCTTTTGCATCTAGAAATACTACAAGAAGGTTGAAAAATATTGTATGAGCAAGGAAAAAGGTATTGGGCATTATCTTATATTGTTAGAATGGTTTATAATGAGTTTTTGATGGTGCATGATTGTTGAGAATTCTATTGGAAGTTTAGAAGAGTTTATCAATAGTTACAATTGATTTTTGGTTGAGATTCTTTAGTGGATAACAAAGTAAGTGATACTTGAACTGTAGAAACGAAAAGCAATTCATAAAAACTAGAAAGAAGAAACAAACACAAAATAAAGAGACAACTAACCACAACGCAATGATATACGTGGTTCGGCAACGTGCCTACGTCCACAGGAGATGATAACTTCTTTACTGAAAAATGGAGAATAGGATCACAAAAAGCTCTCTTCCTCACGCCTCTCTGATTACATAGCAAACTACATTTTCCCTTAACCCTAGATAAACCCCTAATCGCAACAATATATATCAAGTTTCAGATAAATGGTATAAATTACCAAAATACCCTTGTACAGATATATATTAAGTCTCAGATATATAGATGGTACAAATTATTAAAATACCCTTCGGCCCTCAGAAGTCGTCTTTTTTACTCCACCTTGACAGGTCTATTTCCTCAGAATACAAGATATCAATCCTCAAAATGAACATCCTTTTGAGTTCCAAAAAATTTACATCAACTTTTTGTGGTATTTTGATAAGAATTGCACGCCATTGTTTGTGGATATTTCTGATTAAGTTCAAAACCCAACTTGCATGTTGATATAGCTCTATTTCATTTGAAAATCTTAAAGATCCAATGTATTTGGGCCAACAAAAAATAGCGTATACTGTAACACATTATCTAAATTTTCTATTTCACCCAAAAAGTAAGTATGCATGGATCCTCAAGATCTGCAACATTTTTTTAGTTTCAAATTTCATAGTCGATAGTGGAGATTTTAGAACCATCATGGATATTTTTTTTGCCCAAAGTGCTTTCTAGACGAGGATTTCAAGGTGAGGCTTTACTATGTTTTCACAAAGCCTGGGCCTTATAGAAAATGCATCCTTCAATAGTATTTGTTGGGAGAAGATTCTTGTATAGTTAGAAATAAGTGGATATTTGAACATATTTAACTAAAAATTTGTTGGGAGGAGATTCTTGTATAGTTAGAAATAAGGGGATATTTGAACATTTTTTACTAAAATAAAATGATCAATTTAAAAAGAAAAAAAATTATTAGAGTGTAAGATCCATTTTCCTTGAAATGGATGGTTTGTGTTTAAAAATGAAGGAAACCATTTTTGACTTCTTTATGACAATTATCTTTTATTATTTTTACACTTTTACAATGAGATGAGAATGTGCAACAAAATTTGCATTCCAACAAACATTCATAGCTTCGATCAACTTGTGCTGTAATATAACCCACCGGCTCATATAATCCTGCGTATTTATTGTTTGAAATCATCAACCTCAAGTTAATCAATGTAAAAATTATGAGTAAATATTATGAGACCCTCCCACCCTCATATGAGTAGGACCCCAAAGGATCACTATTAAATTTTAACAAAGATCTCTAGAAAAGTTATCAATAAAGCCATTCACCCAAGTCCCATACCCATGCAATAACTTTTTTAGAGATCCGTATCTGAGACTAGCGTGGACAAAGAGTTGCTACCCCACATGATACAACCCTCATCGGATCAGGATATACTTCTCCAAAGATAGCCCGCAACTCATTGATGTGCTTAGTATCTGCAAGACTCATCAGGATCTCCTTCACTTTCCTACCGATTTGATGTTGTTGTATTGCTGGCCTATTGATCTCTCAAATTCCAAAGAGGTATGACGTCTCTCTTTAGCGTTTCTTTTTCTCTTCTTTGATTTTCATCAAAGGGCTTATTTGGGTATATCTTCCTTTTCTTTTTTTGATGTCTTTCTCACCTTGCAAAACACGTTTCTCACACCTTGAATTGATGTCTCATTCACAAGCAACAAAGGGTCTTTTATGATTATTATTTTTTTTTTGTCGAGAAGAAAAAGAATATACAATACCCTTATAATATACGACCAATAACTGTTCTGGAAAGATACCAACAATTATTGATAATTACTACACTGCCTAGATACATAATCTTATCAAGAGATATATACCCATACAGATACATATCCGTACTGATATATATCCATAATAATGTATATCAATACTAACACGATGCATATCCATACGCTAATACCCCCTTGGTATCAGAGCTTTTTTTCGCAAACAAACTCATTCCAATTGATACCCAATCTCTCTATTGCACATAGTTTTTGCATAACTTTATTTATGTAAAAGTTAATTTGTGCTTTGTGCACCTAGGGACCTCTCTAATTTTTATCGCTCTCTTTCTTTGGTTTGGGTTTTGTGTACCCTCTTGCTCTCACCATAAACTTTGTAAAAGCCCTTGTGAGTATCACCGAACACCAGAGAGCCAAAATAAATGGCATCTTCAGACATAAATCAATCGATTATTATTAAGTTAGATGAATCAAACTACAATCATTGGTCTTATTTAATACGAAGTTTTCTTAAAGGAAAATGGCTCTAGAAATATATAATTGTTGATAAACAATGCCCCAAGCCATCAAAAAATCTTTGAGAATATGAATTTAAATCTAAACTGGATGAGTGGGATGTTAATAATTATAAGGTAATCACTTGGATTGCCAAATCTGTCATTCCCTCTCTAAGTATGCAACTAGGAAACTTTGAAACAGTTAAAGGGAGTATGGGATTTTTTAGCCAAAAGACATGTTTAAACCGATTTTGCTCAAAAATATAAACTTGAAATGGACATGCGAAACATGCGACGAAAAAAGGGATAATCAGTTTCAGATTTTCACTCTGAAATAACTATTATTTGGGATCAATTGGCACTTATGGAACCTCAGTGGACAACTGATACTGAGATCTATTATAAGTATTGTGATGAATATCATCTTGTACAGTTTCTGATAGCACTACAAGATGATTTTGAATCAGTACGAGCCTCTATTCTATGTCGACCTCATGTTCCGACTGTTGATACAGCATTGGTTGAACTCATGGCAAAAGAAACACGAAAAGGTACTCTTGATAACTCTACTAATGTGAATGACTCTGTTGGCTCTATTTTGGCTACTCCTCTTCATGGTGCTACCTTCAATTTAGCAGGGAAGAACTCTAATGCAAATAGAAAACCCTCCAATAATATGTTTCAATTCCGGTGTAGCTATTGCAAAGGACTTGGGCATATAAAGTACAACCGCCATATTAAACTCAGGAAGAAGACTCCTTCACAAGGCTTCACAGCAGCACCGGCTTCCTCTACTCCTTCAACTCAGAACCCCACATCTGCATACCTTACTACATAAGATGTCCAGGAAATGATCAAACAAGCTATCTCTGGTAACTCATATGTTGTTGCTTTACATTATCTCATGCTTCAAATAATCCAAACACACATTTTGTTCCTTGGTATATTGATTCTAGTTCCTTAAATCAAATGGCATTTGCTCAACATCTTTTACATTCTCATGTTTCTGTTAACAATCATTCTTCCATTCACAATTCTAAGGACTATGTGATGTCTATAAGTCATATTAGCACTGTTGAAACCCCAAATCTCTTAGTTTCTGATGTACTATTGGTTCCCAATCTTTCCATGAATCTGATTTATGTTGCTCAGTTACGTGAACAAGGTTATGATAGCTTGTTTTCCTCCTCTAGTTGTATTGTGCAGAATCACATGACAGGGAAGCAAGTTGGGATAGGTCGTAAAGTTGGTCATTTGTTTGTCTTGGAATACCTACTTATTCCTCGACAACCTGGTGCTTTTTATTTTGCTGGCACTTACTCAACATATCGTCCTAACTCCGTTTTCCCTCTTTGGCATAACAGGCTAGGCCATATTTCTTTCTCTCGTCTTTAGTTTTTTATATCCTCTGAAAAGTTAGGAACAATACAAACTAATCGTTTTTATAATTATATTAATTGTAAATTGGCAAAACATTCTGCACTGCCTTTTTCTACGCGTGAGACTCTTACTACCTCGCCTTTTGAACTTATCCATTCTGATGTGTGGGGCCCTGCTCTCATTCTTTCAATGGAAGGTGCTCGTTACTATCTATGTTTTGTTGATAATTTTTCTCACTATATTTGGATTTACTTGTCACACAATAGATCTGATTTTTATTAAGTTTATTATAAATTTTCCATGATGGTTAAAACTCAATTTTCTAAAAACATTAAAATCTTTCGTTCTGACTCAGGTAGGGAATATTTGTCTAAATATTTTAAAAGTAACTTTAAGTATCATGGTACCATTGCTCAGTTATCTTGTCCTGATACATCTCAACAGAATAGGGTGCTGAACGAAAATATCGCCACATTGTAGGCAGTACCAGAACTCTTCTTCTGACCTCAACTGTGTCAAAAGAATTTTGCGGAGAGGCTATTTACACCTCTGCCTATCTGAGCAATAGGATTCCTTCTTCTCTTATAGGGAGGATATCTCCCTATGAGTGTTTGTACTCTGCTCCTCCTAACTATTTGCGTCTTTGTGTCTTTGGTTCAATATGCTTTGTACTTCTTCCAAAATTTGAACAAAATAAGTTGGCCAAATAGTATGCTATTTATGTTTTTCTGGGTTATGGTAGTTAACAAAAATATTTTTGATGTTATGATCCTATTTCACAAAAACTTTGTATCACTTGTCATGTAACCTTTTGGGAACACATTCCATTTTATTCTTTTCCTAAGTTTCGTTCCACAACCCTTTCATCAACTAACTCACTTCGATTCATTGATCCCTTGGATGAACTTTTAGAGACTATTAACAGTCCAAACACTGGATCACTTGTTTCCCCTCCAAACACTCAAAACAGCTCTTCTCAATCTGTTGTACAAACACCAATAGATGCAAGTCTTGAATATGCTTCTCTTGAAATTGATCCTGCCCCTCAGCATGAGCGACATTATCTTGAACGCTCACATTCTGCACCCAAAATATCTTCAAGATTTTCACCAATTCTTAGCTTCAGTTCTTTTATTTAGTGAACCTCAATCTTATCATGAAGTTGTCTCAGACCGAAAATGGAAGCAAGCTATGAAAGATGAGCTTCATGCTCTATAACAAACTAATATTTGGGATTTTGTTGATCTTCCTCCTGGCAAATCTGGCAAATCTGATTGGACTATTGATCGATATAAAGCTCGCTTAGTGGCCAAAAACTTTACCCAATAATATGGGATTACCTATGAAGAAACATGTTGTAGCCCGTATGACCTCAATTCAGACTTTAATTTATGTTGCTTTTATTCGTGGTTGGTCCATGTATCAAATGGATGTTAAAAATGCCTTCCTTCATGGAGATTTGCATGAAGAAGTTTATATGAAACCTACTCCTGGCATCCCTCATCAATCTCATCAAGTCTGCAGGCTTCAACGAGCCTTTTATGGTTTAAAACAAGCACCTTGTGCTTGGTTTGAGAAATTCACCTCTGTTATTACTCATCGTGATATTGTTCAAAGCCATCATGATTCAACCATCTTTATTTGTCGTTCATCTAAGGCCCCTTGTTCTTTTATTATTATTATTATTATTATATGTTGATGATATGATTATCATAGGCAATGATCTTGGTGGTATTCGTGAGATCCAATTACACCTACATACCTATTTTGAAATGAAGGACCTTGGCCAACTACATTATTTTTTAGGAATAGAGGTGGACTCTTCTCCACATGGCTATGTTTTATCTCAGGTCAAATATGCTTCTGAAATTCTCCGTAAAGCAAGTTTAACTGACACTAAAATAGTGAATACTCGGCTAGAGCTCAATGTTAAACTCTGGTCTACTAATGGTGAATTTCTGTCTGATCCTAGACGGTATCAGCAACTAGACAATATCAGCAACTGGTTGGAAGTCCTAACTATTTAACAGTTACTTGGCCGGACATTAGTCATGATGTTCATATTGCCAGCCAGTTCATGTCTGCACCCTGCTCTTCTCATTATGCCACAGTACTTGGAATATTAAAATATCTCCGTGGCTCTTTATTTCTTTTCTCCTCTACTTCTCACCTAGAATTGCATGCCATTCTGATGTTGATTAGGCAGGTGATGTTACAGATTGTCATTTCACCACCCGATTCCTTATTTTTCTTAGGGATTCCCTTATATCTTGGAAAAGTAAGAAACAAGATGTAGTTGCTCACTCAAGTGCAGAAGCTGAATATCGTGCCCTTACTCATACTACTTATGAAATTATCTGGTTATGATGGTTACTCCAAGATACGAGTGTTTCTCATTTTGGCCCTTTCATCAATTTTTTGTGATCATAAAAATGTTATTCAGATAAGTCACAATGATGTTTTTCATGATCCAACAATGCACATTGAGATTGATTGCCACTTCACTCGACATCATTTTTTGTAAGGGACTATTATACTTCTTTTTGTTCGTTCAAGGTACCAATTAGCAGATCTCCTCACAAAGACTCATCCTATTGCGTGCTTTCATTACTTATTATCCAAACTCCAGTTGCCTTCTTTCAAGGCACGTTGAGTTTGAAAGGGGGTATTGCAAATATATTGTGTGATATGTATAAATCTCGTATATTGGGATAGTTTCCTTCTTTTGTGGATCAATTTCCTTTTATATAGATATGTACAATCTGTCACATGCAACAACCTTTGTGTATTTATACTTTTTATTTCCTTAATGCAATACTGAGAACTTTCTCTTCCTCGTTACGAGTTAAAAGATATGAACACATACTTTGTTTTTTCTTCAAAAAAAAATTACTTTAAAAAAAAATTCTTCTCCTTTTAATGTCCTCATTTTATCTTTAAATTTTGATTTGGTTCAAGCATACTAAAGTGTGATTAAAGAGCCCTGATTTTACAAAAATTTCACCAGCATATTCTCAAAAAAATATTCCCATAAAAACTATTTTATAAAAGAACTGGTTCAAAGTATGTTAGGTAGGGTTGTTAATGGGTTGGGTTATGACTCATCTGACTCGGGATCGCACATGTGGTGGGTGTGTTGCAAATTCACTATATTCTCTGGCATGCCTAGAATCAAGTTCGAGGAAGATTAAAATAAAAAAAAGAAAAGAAAAAAAGAGCTAAATATGGGTAATCCAAGCCCTATTGAGGCCCCATTATCTCCTTAGGGGCTTGAACCTTGTCCACAATAGGGCCCGGCTTGAAAGCCTGCAGTCCAACATAGGCCCATTATAAGCCTTAATTTCAAGAAAAGAATGCTCTCCAAAAGGTTCATATTTCCCAATAAAATATTTAGAAGTTGAGGAAGAGAATTATTCTTATTCTTCTATGAACAAAGAGCATCGTTACCTAGAGGAAGAGAATTATATCAAAGATTGAGGCCACATGAAATTAGAGTGATAATTAAATATTTGGTTTTGTTTGTAGATATTGCTCGGTACAAGTGGCTTATGTATCAATTGTTTATCTTTTTATTTGTTCATAGTATTATTGTGTTTACTATTATATTCTCATAGTAAAGGTAGTATCTTTTATGTCAGGACCAAGGTTTCAAAAAAATGAATCAGTGACTCGAATCAGTCACACCCATACCAGTGTCGCATCGGGGATTCGACGGATCGGATTGGAGAATCGGCAAAATCAGCAATTTGTGTCTCAAAATTTTTTTAAAAAATCATTATAAATCTCTAAAACAATTGGTCTTTAGTTTCTAAAAGAAATTAGGAGTTGTGTTGTCACAACCCCGCTCCCTACCATCCCTACAGAACCAACAAAGTGCTAAGCCCGGGTCCCCTAGAGGACAATAGGGCGTGGGGTCACGACCACAAATAATGAGTGCCACTCAGGCCAGAATGCTCTCAACACTATAAAAAGAAGGAATTTCCAGTATCAAAGCCAACCACAAAAGAAACGAAAAAAAATGAAATACAACACACATAACCATAGTCTGCTGGACAAACAAATCCTAAAATACATATAACATTCCAAAATGGAACATATAGGTCCAAGACATGAAAGGCCCAACATCAAGACATATACCAAAGCCTCCTCGAGCCAATATCTTTCCAAAACACATAGCAACTTGACCTACAAGCCAAAGTCAGCTATTACAAAAAATAGAAAGCTTCTAAATGAGTGGGGCGTGCCACCCATGAGGATATCATGGGCCCCACCATCTAAGTCATGGTGGGCCCATGTGCACAATGGGCCCCATGCTATTTTAAATATTTTTAAAACTCAATAAAAAAAATTTAGAATTTATTTGAATATTTAAATCAATGTAAAATCAATATCTCTGCTTTTATAAAACCAAATTTGATAAATAAAATATCTAGAGATCTAGAAAAAATTCAAATAATAATTCTAAAATTATATATATTATAAAACAAGCATAATTAAATTCATTAAATGGGAAAAAGGTCCATATGGTCTAGAAATTAAATCAATAAATAATAGGGCACTCCACCTTCAACTGTGGACTACAGACCTCACTTGCTGTATTAAACTGACACAGTGTTTCATGACCCACAGTTCATGCAAGGGCTCATTAATGGGTCATCAAAGTTTGGTCGATGAGCCAAGGGGTCGTAATTATAGTTTGTGGATTTCAGGTTCTCCCCTAGAGAAGTACCGATAAACCTGATGCGACAACAGCTCTTATGACGCATAAGGGTATCTCTCACACATGCATAAGCTTCACCCTGAAGGTGGTTCGCTTTCTTGAAACGACTATCATATATACATGTCGTGTGATGGTACTTGGATGAGGCTTTGACCCCCATCTCTGAAGGCCACCATCACACACAAGGGTCGCAAAGTCCATCGACTCACTCATCCGAGCATACTCTGACCTCATCAAGGGATGACCTATTAGAACCCCTATCGAATAGTTTTTTATGCCCAGGTAACATAGGTTTTACCTAACCGATTGGCCTGGTTCGTAAAGCTCAGTTCAGTATCAGCAAATGTTATTTGCTTAGTGTAGTCCGCAAGGGACCACACTCCCATTGAGTTCATGTTCCATTATATCAAAATGTTTTGTTACAAGCACTCATAAGGCCTTTAATGGTCACACTTACCCAACAGCGATCACATAAAACTCCAATTGCACATTTTCATGTTTCATCTATGCAAGACATCTTTTTCAATCTCTCTATTTTCCTGGATTATCGATCTAAGATATCGAAAGTACATTCTTTTTTGTACTTTTGGGCCATCAATCTTAACTATTTTCTCGTTTCTACTCCTATTATTACTAGATTTGCATTCTATATACTCTGTCTTAGTTCTGTTAATTTTAAAACTTTTATATTCTAGAGCAACTCTCCATAGTTCTAACTCCTACCAAATTTTAATTTATAACAACCTTGCAATGGAGGATCCCATTTTACTTTTGGCCTACACTTCACCGTACTCGTCTTAAATAAAATTGGGAGGTTTGTCAACACATTTTCGTAAACCCCTTGTAGAGTTCTCGTGAACCCCTTAGCTTGCAGAACCAAGAATCTAAAACATTGGGATCCCACCCAAGATCGTGTACACGATTGATTAAATGCGAAGTAGATGAATACAACTATAAATCGAGTGCAAGAAATAAAGCAAACATAAAAAACACACCACAACAACACACGATTTACGTGGTTCACCCCGCAGGGCTACATCCACGGCCTTGACAATTTGAAATTCATTATCACAATGAATATTACAGTTTTGGATTATAAGAAATAAGACCTATTTCTAAACATCGATAAAAGACCATCACCGATCTTCCCTTTTAAACCTGCTCTTCCGATAGAGCAACATCGCCGATCAGCATCCGCTTTCTTACTGCAATACCACTACTAGAAAGATAACCTTGAGAATAATATAGAGATTTTTTCTCTCTAGAAGTGGAAGTTATCCAACCTAAAACTAATGGAAATCTCGCCTCTCTCTCGGAGGCCATGTCTCTCTCTCTTGGAGATCCATCTCCATATTAGAGATCCATTCCCATACCCCAAAAGGGTGACCCTCAAAGGATGAATATTATGTCCACCTTCACTCTCTTATAAAGATATCACTTTCTCACTTCTCAAGAACGTCAATTTTTTATTTCTTAGAATACCCTAATTTTTAGAATAAAAATATGGATATGGTGATTTAGCTATCAACAAACCAAACACCCCATCCTTCTTTCAAGATAGATAACCAACTCTACAATGTATGTTTAATATTGAATAATGCGCACATCAATTTCTATAACTCCCCATCCTTCGTCCTCCCTGTCTTTCTCACAACCTCTCTTGAACTCTCATATTTCTCTATCATCTCGTGAACCTCACAAATAGGTTAAATGAGGCGTATCAAATTCCATTTATATGACAAAGTTAGCCTCTCAAATAGATGTGTGGAGTTAGGGGTATCAAGACTTCAAGTCTTTGTTGGGATATCAGCTTGATGTGGCTCCCAATGCTTATCCTTTCAGTGATTTTTTTTCTTTTAATTTTTATCTGTAATGAAAAATATTTTCTATCTTAATATTTGTTTCATAGAATATAACGATATGTAGCCTATGTTGTTTTTTGTTTTACCTTTTTTATTTATCTGATTTTAGAGGTTTTCTCTATATATCTATTTTCTTTTCAAAGCCAATTTTAGGCTCAAACAAATTCTCACAAAGCTCGAAAAAAAAAATTTTAAACTTTGAGCTTGGTCAATACAATAAATGTTGTCACCCAATTTTACCTTCAATAGTCAAGATCGATCGTGACCACCTTGTACCAAAGATAAATAATTTCATTATATACTTTCCCATATACCTATCTATCAAATTATGGTATTTGGAAAATGATTACTAGATGAAGATCTTCTAGACCATCTTTATAAATGAACCAGGTCCATGTGCTGCCTATATTTCAATGCCTTGACTTTTGTCCTATTCAGATATCACATCATGTCTATCCATTTTACACCCAAATTCAAGTCAAACCATTTCACCCGATCCTATCTCAAACTTAGCATTTATCACGCCATTTTCATCCCAAGAAAGAGTAATTTTTTTTTTTTTTCCTTCTGAATTTACTCATCGTCCATTTTTTTTTAAGTAAAAAAGTGGTAGAATTGCTAATAAGTTTCCTTATTTTTCATTAATTCAAACTATTTTTTAATTTTACGTAGTGTAAGAATGGTAAAAGTAACGAGCAAAGAACAAGAAGTAACCCCTAAATTTGGAGGAATGAATACCATATCGTGTATTACCGTCCCACGTAACATTGTTCTCATCATGGACGGTTGAGATTGAGCCCAGCTCCCTGCGATATACATTTCCTACTCAAAGTCAATCTCCACGTTATATAGATGCCCTAGTAGCAAATAGCAAATAATCAAGATTTATGGAAAATTTTGGCAAAGTCTTACGTTACCGGTCTACTTAACACAACCCACCTTCTTTATCGAGGTTTGGGATGGGCTAACAAAAGTTTATGGGCCTCACCCTTCTTACCAAGTAAATAACAACCATTCTCTCTATAAATATACTATGCCAAAAGATATTCTACTCCAATGTCTATTTACTCCCTCGAGTAAAACCCCACCTAGAAAAAATTCTAGGACCCCAAATTTTAGGGATGTAACATCTTCAACCAATAGGAAACCTCAATGAAAAAAATTTCTTAATTGTACTTGAGATTGAATAGAGACCTTCCAATTAGATAGTGAGATCAAAGTGTTAAAAAACTCAATTTTTTTTTTTTTTTGAAAAAAATTTTAAAAAAAAGTATCCAAAATTTTAGATTGAAAAAATATTTCCAAATAGGTCTTCATGTGAGGGAGCAGAAGTAAGTATGGCCCCGAAGGAGCATAGTATACATGATCACATATTATTTGAAAGGGGAAATTTTGTCTTTATTTTATTGTTAATAAAGACCTCTAAGTCTTGATTTGAACACGATAGCAATAAAACACATTCATGAGGTAATAAATCCCTAAAACACTTTCTACACTAGTGGAGCAACCCACGAAAAATCGCAGTTACTACAAATTCAGCCGAAATTCACTGAAATATTGGAGTTTCGTAGGTCATTTGATAGCAACGGGGATGAAACTTTTATAATTATCCAATTGGTCATTGTCAATATAAGAAGGTAGCAAGGGTAGACAAGTTAAGCCCTACAAATTACACTAAATTATTAAATAAATTAATATTATTTATAATAAAACATTCAAATAATAGAAAAGAAAAAGGTAAGGCAGCGGTAGTCAACCTTTTGAAAGCGCGTTATAACTTGAAGGAGACGAAACCAATCGCCATCAGTGACGCCGCTTCCCTCCACGCAACGTCTTAACGGTGTGCGTTTAAATTTTAAACAGAATAGGAGTTAAGGAGAACCGTCGGATCGGATTACTCCGGGGGTGGGGCTCATCAGGACGGTTCAGATGGTACCAACCGAATGTACTCTGTTTATGGCAACCGTCAAATGGGAAGTCGAAGATCCGGATATCTAACAAGGGAATTCCTCGCATAAATTATAAAATTCAAAAAAAAAGTCTAAATTCCATTCTTACTAACACATTCGAAAATCATTAACTATTTTTAAAAATAGGTAGGAGCATATATTCTTTATTGATCTACTAAAAAAAACAACATTCAAGAAAAGCGGTGCAGAGAGAAAAATGTGGGGTGCTAATTTGCAAAAACAGGAGGGTCGACCCAAACTGGCCGAAGTTAATTTGAGTATAAATATATTTAGTTGGTGGTCAAGTTTGGTATCTTAAAAAATTTAGAAAAAAATTATTTGTAATGTGCTTTTTATTATTTTGGTAAAGATTGAAAAGTGTTTGGGCGATAAATACTTATTTTTATATTTTTCCTTCGTTTTTGGATTATTTTTAAATTACCTCTATCACAAATTGAATTTTCAAAATCTATTTTTAACTATTTTTTTAACCTCATTTAAATATGTTTTGTCTAATTTTTAATTTAAATATATTTTTCAATTTTTTTGGGATTTTTTATTTTTTATTGTTTTAATACTTTTTAGCCTGGTCGGTACTTGCTCAACCCGGTCCCAGTTACTTAGCCCGGTCCAAGGCCAGGTACTGAGACTTGGTTCCCTACACTGCTCCAAGAGCATGTTTGTTTCCCAGTAGAAACTCTTTGATAAAGTTCTTTCATATTGGATTTTTACTTTCATGTTAATTATTTACACCAAAATTACACGTTCTGATAACATTGACATGAGCCTTAATTAGATTGTTTAAAGTTATAACCTTATAGAAACCACGTCCTATTCCAAATAGCAAATGAGAAAGTTTTTTTTTCTCATCTTTGAGCAACGTACAATATACTTTTTTACAATCTTTGAACAACGTACAATATACTTTTGTAAAAAAGTGGCTTTATGCTTATGGGAAAGTATGGAATTATACTATTTACCTTTTAAACAAGGTCGTTATATTAATTTTGGTAATTGGATGTGAGATTAGGTGGATATGATTATTCTATTGATCAAGTTCAAATTTCAAAATAAATTTTTTTAAACTTTATATCACGTCCAAACTATCAAATTTCACAATAGATGATTGTAAGTAATTGTGATCCAAAATAAATAATTTCACTGTATACAATTCCCATACTTATATAAGTATTAATTGCTAGGCTCCAGGAAACCCTATGATGAATAACCTTTCTTCCCTATACTTATATAAGTATTAATTGCTAGGCTCCAGGAAACCCTCTGATGAATAACCTTTCTCTAAAAGTGCTCCAATAAAAAAGGAACATGCACTAGTAAACGAGAAAGAAGGGTTCTAGAGAGAGAGAGCGAAAAGGTCGATGGTGATGTTTACAAGATTTTATGACTTTTTTTTCGGAAGATTTTAGAGTGATTTACGTACTAATTTTAAAAAATATAAAAATGTTTCATTTATAAGTAAAAATTACAAAGAACATCGATTAATCAATTTTTTTTTATTTGTTTCAAAATTACTTTTCAGTTTAATGATGGAATTCTCAATCCACATGTTAACCGGCTTTTTTCATAACTTCCACTTAAAAATAGAGTAATTTACATTAAAAAAAAAAATTTAAGGTCAAATCACTCTTTGTACTTTACTGTAAATCACTCTTTGTACTTTCTCCACCGATTTCAGAGCATGATAAAAACCTAAAATAAATTTCGGGTGAAATTTGTCAAAAAAAAAGAAAAAGAAAAAATTGATTGAAAATCTTTGCACAAATGTGTTCCAAGTTCCAACATTGAACACAACCCACTTCTTTTTGAGTTTTTAAATTGAGGTCATGCTTACAACTTTGGACCAAAAATTTTGTTTTGTTGTGCTTGTCTTTTATTTCTTATTTTTTTTTCGAGCTTTAATCGAAATAAATTAAAATAAATCGTAAGGGAGAACAATAATCAAACCTTCACCACAACCTTATCCCTAAAAATAATCGTCTTCAACTCTTAACCGCGGGTGTATTTTGAATGTCAACGGTCAGTGAGTGCAGGCGGTGTGCCTTAAATAGCGCAGCACAAGAAGCAAGAGATGAAGAGAGAGAGAAGGTGGTCCAGGTAGAGAGAGAAAGAAGAGAGAGAAACTTGTCCAGGGAGGTAGAGAGAAGCTCGTCCAGAGAGTTAGAGAGAGAAAGTAGAGAGAGTGGCTGGTCCAGGTTGGTAGAGAGAGAACGTTGTGCAGGGTAGAGAGAGAAAGAGAAAGGAAGAAACCTCGTCAGTTTCTTTACCTCCCTGAATGGTCCACCTTGTGTAGCGGGACGCCTAGAGAGAGAAACAGTTAAAAAAAGAAAGCCCCCATTATAAGGTCGCCATTAAAGTTCAAACCAACCCCACCTAAAACCATCTCCTCTTCTTGTCTCACCGCGCTTTCCAGAAATCTCTCCCTCTAAAATCCTTCTCTTTTGCGCTCCCTGTGTTTCACAACACAGTTTCTCTCTCCTCTTCATCCTCTTCCTCTTTCGTACCCCTTTTATCCCTACATAGTACCCTCTGTCTTTTTCTCCATATTCTATTTCCTTAAATTTCAAGAACCCAATCTCTCTCTCCTCCAAAAACTAACACAAAAACCAGATTTTCATTCATCATTGGTTTCCTTCACCTCACCCCAAAAGCCAGCCATTTTTGAACCATCAAAACCAGCCATATTTGAACCTTCAAAACCTTCTCCTTCACCATTGTTGGACCATCAAAACCTTTTTCTTCAACCTTAATTAACCCCATCAGAACCATTTCCATCTTCTTCCTCTCCCTCCAAAGTTTATTTCCTGTTGTTTCATTTTCTCAATCCAAAAGGGTGCAATGAATTCTCATTTTGATGATCACCAAATGAGGAGAGAGATCCAAGGCCCAAGGCCAACCCCACTACGAATCAGCAGAGACTCTCATCTCATCCATAAGAACTCTTCTTCTTCTCAAAATGGTGCACCATGTGGGAAGCGTCAACGAGATCCGATCATCATCTACACGGAGTCTCCGAAGATAATTCACACACAAGCTCACGATTTCATGGCTCTTGTTCAGAGGCTCACTGGCCTCTCCAGGTCTAAACAAGAAAATGAAACTCCTGGTGACGCTTCAGTAACGACTTCTCTCACTACAACCGCCTCAACTTCTTCTTCTCAAGCTGCAAGTACTGGAAATTCTCTCTGTCAGGCAATGGGAGATGTGAATTCGAGCGAAAGATGTAAAGGATTCGTGCCGAATACTTCATCATTTCGGTTTTCTCAAGCAAACGAGAATGAGAATCAATCAGGCTTTGACTCCCCACTTTTCACACCGAATTCGACCGACTTCTTTTGCTCCCCCCGCCAATTTTATCGGTTTTCTGATAACTTGTATTCACCTCCAAAGTTTTCTCCAAATTTGGGGAGCTCTATCTCTCCTACTGTTTTAGAGGTGATCAAGGCTTTTCCTGAGTACTGATGTTTTGGCCTTGGATTTCTTTGTGTATGGTGATTAAGGCATTCTTTTGCTTAGAGAAGGTGCTCCAAACTCCGATTAGAATGTGTGCACCAATATGTGAATTATGATTCATTCATATGGTTGATTTGTTGTGTAAAAGATATGTGAATTATGATTCATTCATATGGTTGATTTGTTGTGTAAAAGATATGTGAATTATGATTCATTCATATGGTGGATTTGTTGTGTATAAGATCTTGTGTGTCTGGTTCTTGTTCTTCATGAAGGATTCTAAATTCATGGCTTGAGATGCATCACAATTGTGAATGAGATATTTCATGAGGATTTAGTATTTCTTAGGATTTCATATATTGAAGGAAAGAAATGTGAATTACTCTGCTTCTTATTATATTTCCCATAGTTAGAAAATGGTTTGATAGGGCTGCAGCCTATCAAAATGAGTAAAGCCTCACCGCATAACTCACCCAAAATTAGCATAACTCACCCAAAATTACAATTCAAGCATCGGGAAATAGCTTAAATGTTATGTTTGTGAAAAAACATTAGGATTTTAAGCTTTAAAAATAATACATATTGTAACAAATTATTTAGACCATTTATTTAGTCCTAAAAATAAGTGTTCACATATCTTGACTATTGTTTTTATCTCAAATTTTATTGTTGATGTTGGAAATTGGTTCTAAAGTCATAATAAGGATTTTTTTATGCCAAAAATCCTTTTTAAAAGAAAATTTAATAGTTTATTTTATTTTCGTAAAACCTAGGCCTAAACCTTATCCCCACCAAGGCCATGGTCAAATTTCAAAGTCCAAACCACCCTACATTGCCCATCAAAACCATCTATTCTTATTCTTCTTCTCTCTTCTCCTCTCAAAACCCAGCCCTCTCAACCCCAACCCCAACCCCATTCTTACCATTCACACCAAAGAGGATCCACCAAAGAGCCACCTTTTTATCCCATTCTAGCCCATCCTAAAAGGAGTGGAGCTTTGTACTTGATATTTAGGACCATTGGCTATGCGGTCTCGGCAGCTCTATCAAATATCAGTTTGCCTTTGAGTTAGTTACGTGTGGATGTTAAATAAGTTAAAAAAATACAAATTGCTCTCTTTATACCTAAAAATTACGATCAATATCGATCAACGCGATCTATATTTTTTATAAAATTACCCCCTGGGTTCGAGGATGCTATCCTCGGACTATTTTTTTCCATTCAAAACTTAAAAGTTGCGGTTCGAGGATGGCATTCTCAGACCGCTTTCTTTTTAAAGCTTAAGTTTCGGTCCAAGGTTGAAAAAAGTTTTGAAAAAAATTTGTCCAAGGATGCCAACTTAAGTTTTTTATAAAAGAAAAAAAAAACGGTTCGAGAATGCGATCCTCGGATAGCAACTTTAAGTTTTGAAAAAAACAAAAAATAAAGAAGCGGTCCAGGGAAGCCATCCCTAGACCGTTTTTTTTTCAAAACTTAAAAGTGGTCCAATGATAGCATCCCTGGACCGCGTGTTTTTTTTTTTTCAAAACTTAAAAGCGATCCAGGGATGCCATCCCCAAACTGCTATTTTTTTTTTCAAAACTTAAAGTTGTTGTCTGAGGATGGCATTCTCGAACCGAAACTTAAGCTTTGAAAAAAAAAAGTAGTCTGGGGATGGCATTCTCGGATCGAAACTTAAGTTTTGAAAGAGAAAAGCAGTCCGAGAATGCCATCCTTTGACCGCAACTTACGTTTTGATCCAAAAAAAGTGGTCCGAGGATGGCATTCTCAGACCAAGAGGTAATTCTATCAAAAAAAAAGTCGCGTTGACTGACCTTGATTTTAATTTTCGGCTATAAAAAGAGCAAGTCATATTTTTGTAACTTATTTAAGGTCCATATGTAATTAACTCTTTGCCTTTTAAGCTGGTACACTGCCCATAGTTAAAAGGATAGAACTAAGGTAAAATTATATTTGTTCGATAAATAAAATAAGGAATTAAGGCCTAGAGTTTTGTAAATTTTATAAGAGAGGTTCATTTGTTTTTTTACTCTTCTATCCGATGTTCCAAATATCGTACAACTTTTTTTCTTTTTTTTTTAATTTCTTTAAAGTGCAGAGACTAGTCTAAGTATGGATCCTAAGACAAGGTTTGGATCCTAGGATTGCTTGGTTTCTATAAAAACTGTGCAAGCCAAGTGGTTTGACATTCGAGGTTTGGAACCTCAAACCAGTAAGTCTAGGGATCTTTTTTAGGTTCTAGACCTTGAGCGGCTTGGCTTACGTAAACATTGTGTAAACCAAGTTGTCTGAGGTTCCAGAAGACATCAAATCGATACCTAGGCTTTGAATTTCTCAATCCAAGGACTGATCCCGATTCCATACGTCGGGCTGCTTGGCTTCTATAATTTTTACCTAATAAGAGAAGCGGTCGAAGGTATAGAACCTCGAACTGGGCCCTACAACTCAAAATAAAAAAAAAGGAGCAGTATGTTTGAAATATTAGATCGGGTCTTCCTTGTAAATTTTAATAATATTGGACCTCCGCTTAATTACTATATTTAAATATGGTACACATGTAAATTTCCCTAAAACTAATGACTAAGGCGCTGATTTTTTCTTTGTTGGGAGAATATTGTTTACGTATTAAAATTAGGACTTAAAATTATTAAGGAGATCAAAAGATCGCACTTAATATTACAAGGTTTAGTTTTAAATTTTAATTTCGTTCACGTCCTTAGAAAATATCTTCAAGAATTTTATCAAATTACTTCTATTATCTTGTAAAATGAAATTTGATCAATTTGACCCACCAAAACAAGTAAGATTCCTTTGGTCATTTGATTGAGGCATCTTTGTTCGGTCAAATTACTCACACAAAAACAAGGTGGGTCAAATTATTGAAATTCTTTTGCTTGTATTGGGTTCTCAATTTTGAAAGGGAACAAACTGGTATTTCTTCATGAAATAATTGTGAAATGGAAATTAAAAACTAAAGAGAAAAGTTTATATAAAGCTAAGGCTATAAACAATCAAATTAGAGCCCACCCCAAAAGTTTCACTAGAAGAGGTTGTTTTGATGCCTAAACATCCCTCATATTCATCATCTCAACATCAAGATGCGTGAACATGATAAAAAAAAATAGATTTCAAATTTTGAAAATAGTGCATCTTGTAACTCATTTTTGGAATGTCAAGTTTCAAGATTTTTAAGTTTTCATAGATCTGCTCGATATACACTATTTTTTAGCTCTAAAATTTATAATTAAAGATGAATATATATTTTAAGGCTATCACAAACATTTTCAATATTGAAACTACAATTCTCGATACTATTTGAAGGTAGGCTCTAATTTGATTGTTTAGAGCCTCGGCTCTATATAAATCGCACCCAAAACTAAATCTTTTTTTTTTTTGTGCCATTAAGATAATGAAGTTTCAAGAGAAAGGAAAAGAAAAAAGCCAAAAGACGAGAAGAAAAACAAGGGCAGCTAAGGAGTAGAAGCCACAACAGCCAGGGAGTCTGCCACCGAGTTAGCACAAATGCGAATAAGACTAAAAGAAGTATCTCGATTCCTAAACGCCCATAGAATTTCAAAACTAAATCCTCTACTGTTAAAATTTAGATGTATTGACCCAACTAAATGCTCTAACGTTAAAATTTAGATGTATGGACCCGCTTAATGATTTTGTTAGGGATTTTGAATTTTAGCATATTTTCCTCATGGTTTGACTTTTGGGTAAAGAGTTGCTTCAAGAGAGTACGCAAAGTATTTCAGTAGTTATTAGCGTGTTCCTACCTGCAACATTTTTCAGCTCATCTACCCTGGATGTCTTGGGGCTCAATGATCGTATGCAAGGTTTAAAAAATTTGTGATTTGGATAGGAACTGGTCGATTTAGATTGGGAATCGGTGGAGCCAATCCAAATCTCATAAAATATTGGAAATTAGTTGGTTCCCCTTAACGAACCGGCCGGTTAGTACCGATTCTCACACAACTGTTATGTTAGAGTAGCAATACGAAATACGAATTGGCCCCACCTTCTCTTATAAGCACTAAACCAGCAAGAACCCGCCCCACTTAATTTTAAAAAAAAATTTAACTATTGAGTCATTAGAGGGGTTCACCAACCTTGATTGCCGATCACCGAATTGGATCGAAAATCCAGAGGGATTATCCAAGTCGCCAATCCATTTTTTAAAAATCTTGATCGTATGCGAACAATAGAATATGCACACCTTTGCGAAATAAATCAAGGACATGTTGCTGCCTCCTGTTAGCGGAATGATTTCATGCAAAAAGTTCTTGATTTCATGCAATGGTTGTATAGAAATATAATGCAACAATCTTCAAAAACCATGTTAGTGCCATTTGTTTTATCCCATTTTTCAATGTACACTCTTTTCATTCCATTGAACAATCACAAAAAAATACAAAATTTGAAAATGCACCTTAGAAAGTGTTATTTTTGCCTAATCAACATAAGCTGTCCATTTTGTTAAGCTGCTTAGATCTAGGCCTTAGAAGGATTTTTCTCTTTTGTAAAATTTTTAATAGCTTTGTTATCATTAGATGAACAACGTAGAAAATGAAAAAAAATGGTTTTGAGCTCGTAAAGACCTAGATATTAAAATTCATAAAATGGAAGGTCTAGATTCAATGTTGGAGGGGACTCATTTTAGCCCTATCTATGATGCAAATTGAATTTTATTTTTCTCTATATATATATATAGGGCAAGCTTTCTATGCTTCCCCTATAGCATAGAAGTTCTATCC
>NW_006498102.1:1652685-1685179 GCF_000471905.2 Amborella trichopoda
ACATAATATTGTACTTTTATTTATTTTATATATATATATATATATTATATTATACATTGTATATATTTTATTATATAACATTATAAATATCTATTATACAAATATATTATAATATATAATAAAATATATTATATATTGTATGTTATACAAATATATATATACATTTTATATATGGAGGGGGGAGGGGGGGTTTCATAAAAAAAATGTTCCAAGTTTAAGTTTCAACCCTTGGGTTGGAACTTTTTTTTTTAAAGCAAGATTGGAACTCGAACAGTTCCTTGAAGTTTTGTTTGAAATTCAATTTTTTTACCAAACACGAAACTTGAACAGTTTTAAGAAATTCTAAACTTTCAGGACGACACTTCCTGTTATCAAACACGCCCTTAGAAAGGCCTATAAATTGTTAAAATTATCATATTTATCTCTCTAATTATCAAAATTTTTCTAAAAATGAATAAGGAAATTTTTATTATTGAAAAGAATGTTGTTAATATTTTACAAAGAGAGAAGGTAATTATAAACTAAAGCTCTAATTACTTTATTAATAGAAATTCCCTTGTCTTTTAGTGAATATATTTCAAATATATCATTCTCGAAATGACAAACATACCTTTTGTCATATAGTGCAAATATCATCATTGTCGTTTGTAAAAACAAACATATTGTTATTCATTCTAAATAGTCTCATTATCAGATTTTCATAAAATACAAACATTAGTTAGTGAAACTCTTTTTTCTTTAAGTTATCGACAGTGGCTAGTTTGTCTTGAGAAAGAACCCACAAGAACAGCTGACTTTTAAAGCCGCTTGAAGCTTTCTAATAGTAAAGAACCTTGGGTTCAACTGTTCATGAAACAATAGATCATAGTCTGACTTTACTGAGGAATCTCAAGAATGATTAAGGTCCCAAATAATTGAATCCTCTTTGCTAGGGGTAAGGTAGACACAGTGGAGCTTTTCCAACAGTCTTTAGTATTCCTCAATAAATATGTCCGAGACTCTCATACACCTACACGATAGAAACTAAACATTGTCAGTGAAATCACCCCTACTATTCTCGTTAACAGATTTTAAGGGGTTTGGAGAACACCTTAGGGAACAAATATCACAAAGGATAGTCACTTATCAAACCATAATAGTGTATGTCCCCATTCCCAACTACTTTTCGAAAGTGTCTCAAGTAAATGGATCCATTATAGTCAATCCCCTTCCAAATATGAGATAGACGGGACTTATTCCTCGGATTTGACTAAACCAGTAAATATATACATCCCATACTTGTCTTTAAAAACTTCCACCCAAAATGAGTTTTGTTGGGAATGTATTCTCCACCACCACTTAATGAATAGCCAAGAGTTCATAATTTTCAGCCTTTTAGTCCCCAGTCCTTCTTCTCTCATCAGGGCACAATCTTTCCTTCTCTCATCAGTGCACAATCTTTCTCCCAGCTTAAGAAATGCAATTGTTTTCACTATTCAACATATCCCGACAGAAGTTTCTCATAAGCCCTTCTAAACACTTCACAATCTATTTGGGCATCATAAACAAGGACATGTAACAAGTTGGTAATTTTGATAAAGTGGATTTAATAAGAGTTTGCCTTCCTCTCAGTGAAAGAGTCTACGCTTTCCATAAGTCCAATTTCTTATGAAACCTTTCAATAAATTGATCACATACTGATCTTCGAGGATTTGAATCAACTAGCAGAATCCCTAAGTAAGGCAAATTTTCCACACCACAACCCAACAAACCAGCCATTCTTATTACTATTAATTCTCGGCAACCAATCCCAATCAGTTTAGTCTTACTGAAATTAACTTTGAGAACCAGTTGCTAACTCCGTGCACTTCAGAAAAATCCATAAGTTTGTAACCTCCCTTACTCATATGGATCACAAAGACGATAGTATCATCCGGATAAAGAGAATATCAAACCATTATTCCCAATCTTCACCCCTGAGATAATACCTTTTGTAACCACACCCCTAAACATCACATAAAACTTTCAGCCACCAAGGTCTATAAAAATGGCAATAAAAGATCATCTTATCTCAAATCTCTGGATACTTTAAAAAAACATGCAGCTTAATCACTAACCAAAATAGAAAAAAGGGTAGACGTTAAGCATCCTTGTATCCACAACCTTCGTCTTGATCTAAAGCCCATCCCTCCCATGATATACTATAGAAATCTCCAGTCAATTTTATCATATGTATTTTCAAAGTCAAATTTACATATTAAGCTAGGTTTCTTTTTCTTAATTCTTGAATGAATGCATTCTTGGCCACCAATATATTATCCATAGTCTGCTTGTCCTTCAAGAATATTGATTGTGGATCCTTTTTATCTTTGTACAATAAGGTAAAAATTACTTCTAGATGTTGATGTCAATCAAGCGGCTAGTGTACGCTTTAGAAATTTTCTTGAACTTTGTGATACATCCTTAGCTGCCGGACATCCCCATCTAAGAGCTAGAAGTGATTTTGTCTTCTTGTGCTAAAAATAAATGGCCTCATATTACACAATCATTAATCAATTTATGTAGGGAAATTTACGTCCTTATCAATTTTTTAAACTATTGTAACGATAAGGGCCCAAAATAAGCCGTTATTACTTGGAAGAACGGCCATTGAACTTTTTTATTTTTTGACAAATTTGCCCCTGGTCCAATTTTTTAATCATCAGACCACTTGGGAACGTCAATTGCCCATTTAGACCTCATTTTTTAAAGGCTTAAAGCGGTAGACCTCAATTTTTTAAGGTTTAAGGCAGTCCGATGTTTCTAAATATCGGACTGTATTTAGACCTCATTTTTTGAATGTTTAAGGCGGCTCAATGTTTCAAATATTGGACCATGTTTAGACCTCATTTTTTAAAAGTTTAAAGCGGTCTGATGATTCTAACATCGAACCACATTTAGACCTCAATTTTTGCACATTTAAGGTGGTCATAAAATCAAAAACATAAATTTAATATGAGGGCAAATTTGGAAAAAAATTGGGAGGACAAAGATATCAGCATAAAATATCTCACATTTTTGGACCATCACATAATAACGTTCAAATAAAACGGTACAGACATAATTTTCCCATTTATGTATTATACATGTTGTTTCACATGTACATTGCAGAAGTAGGTGTTACTACACTAAATGATCAGTTTAGGTTTGGACGGTGGTCTTATGCACTTGTGTCATCATTCATCTGATGAACTCTCTTAACCTATGAAAGGTATGTTACACGTTTAAATTACACATGACACATGATGCTATTTAGGGGAAACTAGTCAACTTTGCACTTTCAAAAGTAAAGAAAAGAAAGTGAATTGTGGACTTCTTGATTTATGAGGATAATTGAACCCACTCGGTAGAAATTGAATGGATGTGAAACCCATGGTCCTTACTACAAGCTTTCAAAAGTCAATGAGTCCCGTGAAATTCGGAGAATCAACTTGAACCTATCGATAACTCGACAAGGATGGCTCCAAATGAATGTTGGCTCGATTACTTTCCCGAGTCATTTTGAGTCACGTCAGTATAACCTTTGTTTATCTTGTAAACAGAATATCTAAGAAAGATTGTATATTATAGGGAAATTATCGTAAATATATTTTACTTTTCATCTATTTGAAAAACAACTCTTAACTTTTATAAACCTCGTCTACACCATTTTTTTTCAATTTTGAGCTTTTTTTTTTTTACCAAACTAGCTTCATAGTAGTCATATTACTGTGAAGCACCATTACGACAATTTAACTACCGTAATGTTTAGCGCATTTTATACGGCACTTGGAATACTGCAAGGTCTCCAACTTTTTTACGGTACTTAAATTACCATAATCTCAAGATCCATAGAGTTTTGACTTCCACCAACAAGAGAAAGAAATCAAATGAATTAAGAAACAATGAGAGCGGGTGTTTTGGGTTTTCACTCCGAAAATCCATTAATGGATAGAGAGAGAGAATGTTGCTTGCCCTTCTACTGTTGCTCGTAACTCTCTCTCTCTCTTGCCTTGAAAAGGCTGTTTATGTTTTATCAATTTAATTATCATGCATAATTTAATCTACCAATTTATATCTTTGTTTATCTTTACTGCAATTTAGACGAGGAAAAAGTTTATATAAGGATGCAACCTTATAATCTAGAACTACGGATGCACCTCAAAAATCCATCGGAAAAGGTAGTTTTAATGTTGAAAAACCCTTTGATTAATCATCTCGACATCGAGATGTACCATGAAATATAAAAAGATTTTTAAGTCTCAAAAGTAATGCATTTTACAACATATTATCTACACCATCCATTTTCAAGATTTTCATATGTTTATAGATCCATCCATTTTCAAGATTTTCATATTTTTATAGATCTACTTGATTTTAACCATTTTTTAAATTGAAAATTTTATAATTAGATATAAAAATAGATTTTAAGATAATCCTAAAAATATTTTATATCAAAAATATATACCATGATAAAATTTGAAGGTGCACCTTACCTCTACCACTACGGATGCATCCGTATGCCAATTGCACCCTTTAGACAATACTTCTTTTTTTTGCTGGATATTATAGCTTTGCAGCTTTTCATATCAATTGTGGTTTCTGTTGTTGAATTTTTGTTCCATTTTCACTTCTTCTCTTGTTTGCAGGAATATTATTCCTTACATCAATAAATTTGAGAAGCATCCTGTTAGTGGGGCTCCATTAAAGATTTCTGATCTCATTCCCCTTCATTTCCACAAGAACTCAGAAGGTGTGGAACCTCATTCCCCTATATGCTTGCAACTCTCTCTCTCTCTTTGCCACCACGAGACTTCCAATATAACTTGAACCCTTCTCTCTCTCTCTTCACTGGAACACTCTCTCTGTCGTTATTCACTTAAACTCTCTCTCTATCCATTAATGGGTTTTAGGAACGAAAACCCAAAACACCTGCTCTCCATGTTTATTAATTCATCTTTTTTCTCTCTCTGGTTGGTGAAAGTCAAAATTTCATAGATCCTATGATTACCAAAATTCAAGTACCGTAATAAAGGTTGGAGACCTTACGGTATTTTAAGTATCATATAAAATGCACTAAACATTATGGCAGTTAAATTACCGTAATGACGATAATACGAATATTGTGAATGATATTTTGATCCAAAAAAAGCTCAAATTTGAAGAAATGGTGGGGATGAGATTTATAAAAGTTGAGAGATTTTTTTTCTAATTATGCGAAAATTAAGGTATATGTATGAAGATGTCTTTATATTATAAGACTAGTTACTTTTACTCTAAAGATGTCACAATTAGTCTTAGCTATTGGATATCGAAATGGATAGCTTGGGGTTTGTTTTAGAATTTGTTTTAAAAAAATTGAGCTGAGATAATGACACACTCCTAACCATACAATTTGATATCTCACGGAGAAGAATAATTGTGATTTTTTTGTACGAAAGGTAAATGGTCTCTTTGTATGTTTTTCCTTTCCAAAAAACGTAAAAACTATAAAGGAAAATGTTAAGTAGGCCTCACGATAAGAAAATAAAGCCGCATATGAAAACTTAATAGAAAATACAATTTTAGTATTGGAAAACCCTCAAATTGATCATCTCAACCTTGACAATTATAGATTAGGAAAGAATTTCAAATGTTCAACATAGTTTATCTTGTAACACATTCCCTAGAATGTTTATTAATTTCTAGCTCACAGCTCAAAAACTAGTGAACTTCTCTTAAGGGATTTCTAGTTTACTTTTGAACATAAAACCAACTACATCTGATTTTAGATTCGAAAAATAGACCATATAACCATATTGCACGCGAACAATCATTCTAGGGGTGGCAATGGGTATGGGAACCAGAATCGAAGTTATCGGACTCGGATCCGATTGGACCCAACATATATATATATATATATTAAAAATATTAGTTATATAATAACGCTATTCAGGTCGGGTTCACATAGTTCTAGATCTTAATAGTATTCGGGTCCAATATTTGGACCAGACCCAACTGCTGAGTCCAATTCTTGGACTCATACCCAAACCCAGGTCAATTCTCGGGTTGGGTCCGAATCCATTGCCACCCCTGTATCATTGCGTGCAACTGCACCTCAATGGTCTCCATCCCTAATCAATAATTTAATGGTCTCTATCCCAAGTCAATAATTTAAAAAGTGTTAACCAGGGTTAGCTTTATAAAAGATCCATGCCTCTGTTCACATTGTCGTGAACGACCCAAGCGTGACATGGTCCCACATAATGGTTTAAGAGAACCCAATGCCTTGCGTATATATAGTGGATGTTGTAGACCGCCGAGAATCTAGAAGATATCATTATTTTTAGGAAAAAGTTTATATAGAACCTTTATTCTAAACGATCAAATTAGAGCCCATGTCAAAAATTTCACTAGAAGAGGTTGTTTTGATGTGTAATTAGTCTCAAATTGATCATCTCGTCATCAAGATGCTTGGACATTGAGAAAAAAAATAGATTCCAAGATTTGGAAATGGTGCATCTTGTAACGCATTTTTTTACGGTCAATTTTCAAGATTTTCAAGTCTTCATATACCTGCTCGATCTATACTATTTTTTAAGCTTTAAATTTTATAATTAAAGATAAAAATATATTTTAAGGCTATCACAAAGATTTCCAGTGTTGAAACCACTTTCTTCAACATTATTTGAAGGTGCACTTTATTTTAATTGCTTAGAGCCTCATGTCTTTACAAACTGCACCCTTATTTTTATTGGAAAAGATTATATCATACGGTCAATTTTATACTATTGACATATGGTATACCTAAAAGATCTTAGAAAAGAGAGTTTTGATGTTAGAAAACTCTCCAATTGATCATCTCAACCCCGAGATATATAGATACGAAAAAAAAAAAAATTTATATTCTTAAAATAGTGCATCTTGTAGCATGTTTTTTGGACCATTTATTATCACAATTTTCAAATATTCATATACTGGCTCGGTATGTATCATTTTTTTTTAATTTTAAATTTCATAGCTAGGGATTAAAATAGATTTTCAAGCCATAGTAAAATTTCCAATACTAGTACTCCTCCTAACAAAAATTTAGGGATGTGACTTACTTATACACAACACTGTGACTCGATGGAGTAACTGGGCCTCGCCCATTTTAACGCTACTTTTAAAACGTCCTTTTTTTTGGGAGTTTACAAAAAAGCCAACAATGATCTCAATACCTCTTTACAAGGTCTATTTATAGCAAGATAAATAACGAACACAACAATGTATTACTTATTGTTAAAAGGTGGCGCTTGATCTATTTATTGCCGAATTTTATCTTCATTTTTTAAAAAAAAAAATTAGCTAGACTTAGGAATCCAGCGGGTTACCTCGGACTTGCTCGAATAAATTGCTTCAACCAAAAGCTCGAGTACTTTGGCCAAATCGATTTTCTTAACAATGCTTCTAAAGTATATAGAAGCAACCTTATATAAATTTTATCACTGTTTATTTGAGAGCAAATATGGCCGCAAGAAGGATGCAATCCAACAACCGTGTCCGTAAACCCTTTTGGTTTTTTGCAACCCTACTACCTATTACTTGTAGCTATTACTTGTAGGGCTAGTATTCATTCCGTCACATAGGTTTTTTACAGCCCTACTGCCTATTACTTGTAGGGCTGGTACCTACTCCTCCCCTCAATAATCCTTGCACATGCGTTCAATTTAAAGTTTCAAATTTTTCCAAGATACATGGTGCCATTCCCATTTGGGACATCATCTCTCTCTGTCTACATTCTTAGCAACCCCCTCTATCCTTATCACATCTTTCTTTTGTTCGACTACATCAATTACCCTAGTTAGGGGAGGCAATGGGTCGGGTCCAGTTGGACCTGGATTTGGACCCGAATAGTATTTGGGTCTAAAATTTCGACCTAGAATTCGTTAGGTCTTAGATCTGATCCTATGATTGTGAGTTTTTTTTTTTTTGCCCTTGCTTTTACTGTCATGTACCTCATGACTATAAGCTTCTTCATTTTTTTTGCCAATAATATTGTGAATGTTGCCGATAGTGTGACTATATGAACAACTAAAGTGTGCCTAAAGACACATGATTGTCAGCCTACAACCCATGACTACATGTATGGGGTCGGGTACAGGTCCTGTCCAACTGGACCCAACCCGGACCTGAATAGCATTTGGGTTCAAATTTTCGACCCATACTCAAACCCGAGGTCTAGTATACCCATCGGGTCCCAAGTCTAGTCGGGCTCATTTCCACCCCTAATCCTAATTTCCTTCCCTCTCTCATAAGTGCATCGCCAATAATTCGATAAAACGACTCAGATTTCTTTTCTTCACGTTTTTTTGACGTTTATTGCAGCAAGTTATACTTTTGACAAAACTACTTCCAAAATTTTGGTCCAAGCGTTCAATACAATGGGGGACCATTAAAAAAAATGACTTTCTCCTAACTGGTACACATTAAAGAATGGGATGGTAACCACTCCTGTGGTTCGAATTGAATTGATGCAAATTGACAGTGGGGTGAGGTTCGAATTAACATTATTTGCCTTCACATTGACCAGTTTCTATTACTGTTATTTTACCAGTAAGAAGCATGTGCTTTGCACGTGGTTAAAAAACATTGACTATCAAATCAAAAATATAAACTTTTTTAGATATTACAATGAGAAAAAAATAAAGCAAATGAATCACAAAAAAATAATTATTTACATTAATTTAATAATGTGGTGAAGTAGTGCTACTGTTTACCCTCTTATGATGTTAAAATACATTTTAAAAGGAATGAAAATTTGTAACTTAAAATATAAAATTTCTAAAACTTTTAAAAATAACTCTCAAGCAGGGAATTTATGGCGGTAGAAGAGTAAAACAGTCATTTTAATTCGATTAAAATAGTGTCATTGTTTTCTTGTTGATACAATTAAGGAAACGGAATGGATTTCATCCTCGGAGGTGAACACAACAATTGCTTTATGTTGACTATACATGCATGATTTAGAGCCACCTCCAGGTTTAATTAATGAACATCTCACTACTTTAAATTGAGCAGTACTCATTAACCGATAAATAATAAATAAAAATTATATAATTCCTATAGCAATAAACAAATAGAGAAGTTCAAATGATTATTAATATCATTATAACTCAAATTTAGAAAATAGAAAAAAGAAATAGACGCATCGCCTTGTTGCTCAATTTTCCACATATCTTAAGATATCTAGACGAAGTTGGAAAACACCTTGTTAATGCTTTTTTGCTCAATTTTCCGCTTATGCTCAAATATCTATAACAAATTAAACACTACTTATTAACTAAAAAATCATAAATAAATAATAAAAAATCCTATAACATAAACAAATAGAGAAGTTCAAATAGAGGAAGAGATGATATAGAAAGGTAGTGGAGAGAGATACAAAGAGGATCGTGGAGAAGAGATAGAGATAGATAGAGTCGTAGAGAGAGACAAGAGAAGCAATTGAGAAGATAAGAGAGAAGGTAGGAAGGAAAGATACTAACTTCTCAATATCTCACCAGAAAAATTGTTTAAAAAAAGGGCGAAAAGGAAAGGGAAAGGGAACCTTTTAGACATGTTTTACATGCCTCTCTAATTAGATCTCTATTTAAAAATTATATTTTATGTAAATTTGATTTTATAATTTATATAGAGAAAAGAGTGAATTGATCATCTCTTTAAATATTATGTTACGTAATTTGGATACAGATGGTAGATTTGGAAGAGAAAAATAGAATTACATATGTAAATGTCCAAATCTCAATGTTTTTCTATCCATAAAATTCCATTCTCTATCTATAAAATTCACTTCTAAAAATCTCTCCCCTATATCTATCATTATCTCTCTCCCCCACCATTTATCTCTCACTCTTTTATCCACATCTCTCTCCCCCAAGATGATTATCTCTCTCTCCCGTCCCCCTAAAGGTAGGAAAGTGAGGTGTATAGTCACCTATCCTACCATCTCTATAGCATCCTACCATCTCTATAGCATTAGGGTCCCTTCCAATTCTCGCAACATGTGTCCATCCCTTAACTCTAGCTTAGTAATGTAGTATAGACAATAGTGATAATTCCGTCATTTTCAAAACGAGGTCTATATAAAAATAAAATAGTATTCTTTATTATTTAATCAAAAGAGAATCAATTTAATAGGCTACGGTGAACTAGAGTTTCTCAATTGTTATTTAACATTGCTTTTGTAATAGAGCTGGCAATGTGCTGGGCCAGCCCTAGCCCGGCCTTATTTCCCTGAGGGATGGCCTAGGGGCAGCCCTGGCCCTGGCCCTGGCCCTGACCCTGGCCCTATGAGGGCTGGTTGGGTTAGATTAGAGAAAAAGAAATGGAAAAATATATAAACAAATAAAAGCCAGGTTGGGCCTCTCTTGGCTTGGCCCGAGCCTAGCTCTCAAGCTACATCGAGCTAGGCTGGGCCACACAAACCATTGCCACCCCTACTTTTGTAGGTGTATCTAGCAAAACTTTATTACCTTTATCTATAATTATGAGCTATAAAAAATCTACTATTTTATATGCTTAAGACTTTGTTAAAGTTAAATTTAAGGGAAAGTGTAGAATGAGACCATTTACCTTTATACAAAGGTGGTCACAATAATCTTGGCCATTGGATGTAAAGTTGGGTGGAAGCAATTATTTCATTCACCAAGCTCAAACTTCAAACGAAATTTTCTCGAATGTTATGACACATCTAAGCTATCAAATTTCACATCAAATGGTTATAAGGAATTGTGTATACAAGGTAAATAGTCTCATTGTATACATTCCCTAAATTTAAGGGAAATTATGCGAAATATACTTTAATTTTCCTCAGATTGAAAAAAAATCGTCAACTTTTATAGACCTCATCCACACATTTTTTCCTCAATTTTGACTTCATTTTTACCCAAATAGCATTTACAGTAGTCGTATTACCATAATAACTACCATATTACGATACTTTAAATACCGTAATGACCTGACTAAGCATTACGGTACTTTAAGGACTGTAATGACCAGACTAAGCATTATGGTACTTTAAATACCACAATGCTCAGATGTGAAAAATTAGGGAGAAAGAGACCCATTGAGCATTACGGTATTTAAATTGTCGTAATGCTTAGGCTGGTTATTACGGTATTTAAAGTATAGTAATATTTAGCCTAGTCATTACAATACTTAAAGTATCGTAATGTGGTAGTCATTATGGTAATACGACTACCATGAAGATTATTTTGATAAAAAAAAAATCAAAATTAAAGTAAAAACAAAAAAAAAAAAGTTTGTGGATGAGGTTTATGAACGGTAAAGATTTTTTTTCAATTAAACAAAAATTAAAATATATTTCTGATTATTTCCCTAAATTTAATTCATTATACAAGAAAATTAGAAGTCAACATCCCTACTCCAAATAAACCTTATCCCATACGAGGGGGATTCCCTTACTTGGTGGATCCCACCACTTTGCTTAAAAGACCTTAGAAAATGGTCAGGCTAAGCATAACAGTACTTTAAGTGCCGTAATGACCAGGCTAAGCATTATGGTACTTTAACTACCACAATGATCAGATGTGGAAGATTAGAGAGAAAGAGACACATTGATCATTACTGTATTTAAAATGACGTAATGCTTAGCCTGGTTATTACGGTATTTAAAATACCGTAATACTTAGCCTAGTCAATACAATACTCAACGTACTGTAATGCGGTAGTCATTATGGTAATACGACTATCATGAAGGCTATTTTAGTAAAAATCAAAATCAAAATTAAAGTAAAAAAAGAAAAGTTTGTGAATAAAGTTTATGAAAGTTTAAAAAAAAAATCAATTAAAAAAAATTAAAATATATTTTTGATAAATTCCGTAAATTTAATTCATTATACAATAAAATTAAAAGTACATCCTTACTCCAACGAAACCTTATCCCATACGAAGGGTATTCCCTTGGGTCCCACCACTTCGCTTAAAAGACCTTAGAAAATGGTTATATTTATCCTGGAACCCAATTCGACGGCCTCAATGAAACGTACAAATACCCTTTAAAAAGTCTAAACTATCCGTAATACCCCTCCACCCGCAAATGATTTAGTGCTCTCTTTTCATGGTGGCTCACAAAGAGTCGGAGCCTGTCCGCCACTTTTATCTGACACGCGTCAAGATCGCAGAGGTTCATCTGCCGCCGGCCCATCGCCACACATTTTGGCGAGAGTGAGATGAGCGGTTCATATTTCTTACATGTGCGATGACTCAGCAACAGTTGGCACAATCTGAGTCATAGGGCCAATCCGACCTCGCCGTCTTCGAAAAGCGCCGCGGCTTTTCCGACGTGGCGTCCCTGATAATATAACCAATAATTTTCTGCCGCGCCATCCCCTCTCAGTGCCTTTAAATTCCCTGACCCCCTCCTTGTCCGCTCTCTCAACTTCACAACAAAAACCAGAAATAACGTATTTCCATTTTTATCCTCTCTCTGAACCATGTTTTCTTGAGAATTAGGGTTTTTACCTCTTCTCATTTTCAAGACAATCTCTGCTTTTCCAATGTTCCTGGTTCTTGTGTAATCGCCATTTTTTACACTGATTTCTCTCTCTTCAACTTTATATGCAAATTTTTGCTATTTATTGTTAGTTTCATTATACTTGGAAGGAAGCATGGAAACTGCCTTCTCTGAAACTACCTGTTTGGAATACGGCTTGCCATCCCTTCCCTTTACAGAAAAGCTTCTTCAACATCTAGGGTTTCGTCTCGCTCCCCTTTACTCTGATTCGTCCTATTTTTGGGCATGGCTAGCTTTCCTTGCTACGGTTTTAGCTACTGTCAAATTCAGGCCTTTTTGCCGGAAAATCCCCGAAAAGACGACTGAATCTCCGCCGGAAATATTCTATGATTCAGATTTTGATGACGAGTCATCTATCGATGACTCCGATGACTCAGGGGCCTCGGTCAGTGAAATTTCAGAAGAAGATGAACGGGAATGCTCATTTTCTGGCCACCAGGAAACTGATTTCCGGCATGGGCAGGGGTGCCTCGGCCTGGACTTCACAAAGGGGAGCGTCGTTAAGCTGTGGGATAACATAAGGGAGAAAGCCTTGACATTAAAGGGTTTCCCTTTAAGCGATCACGTCCTCTCTGATCCAAGACACGTTCTATCTCTGTGGGATTCGAATAAAGAAACAATCGTAAGTGCCTTTCTCTCTCACGGCGGCGGCGGCGGCGGCCGCCAAAATATTCCGTCCGATTTGGTGACGAGTATAGGGGAGGGGTCGGAGAAGAGGGCATTGAAAGTGTGGGATCTGAGAGCTGGACGTCAGGTTCCGGCAGCTGTGGCAGAGTGGGATCGACTTTCCGGCGGTGTTGGTCAGAGTTCCGGCAGGCTGGTGGGGGTTCATGACCTGAGGATGATGGACGGGGGGATGGTGGCGTTGGGGGCATCTAACGGCCTGGAGTGGTGGGACGCCGAAGACGTGGCGGTGGTTGGTGGACATGGGGAGGAGGAGGAAGGGTCGATGGTGTCGTGGTGTTACAACGCGGTTAGGTCCATTTCCTCCACCTGGGCAACGTGACTCATTGGATTAAACTGACTTACTTATAAGCATACTGTAGCTTAGCAAATTGGTGTTAATAAAATTATTAATTTTTTCCCTCTTCGCAGGGCCAAATGGAAAATGGTTTGTAATTATTATCTTAGAGAGAGGGAGAGGACATTGCTATATTACAGGAGAGAGAGTTGTGTGCTACTTAAATCATACTGTCTGGTGGGTGTGTTAAGAGAGAGAGAGAGAGTTGTCCACGTTGCAAGGGGTGGTGATCCAACTCGGACCTGAAAAATTGATATGGGATCCAGATTCAGACTCAAAAATATAGTGTGGGACCTGATCCAAACTCGGATCGGACATGACTTAAAAATTAAAATACTTATATATTTAATTATATTTTATATATTGAGACCCGGAAAATATTACTTGACCTAGACTTGAACCCAGTTCGGGTCCAAGATTTAGACCCAGACCTGATCCGTTAGGTCCAACTTTTGAACCCGTAACCGGACCCGGATTGGATCTACCCTTTGGGTAGGACCCGAATAGACCCAACTTAAAATTAAAATATATATATATATATTTAACTATATTTCATATATTGAGATACCCAGATTCAAATAGTATTCGAGTTCAAAATTTAGACCCAAACCCGATCCTTCGTTAGGTCCAATTTTTTAACCCATAATCAAACTCGAATCGGATCTACCCCTTAGGTCTCGGGTTGGGGTCCAATTCCACCCCTATGCTAAGTACAATGTCTGATACGGTCTTTGTGTCTGGCAACGGACTGGTCAGACCAAATAAAATTAAAACCAAAACCAAAAACAAAAAAAAAATAAAGGGCAAAAAAAGGTCCAAGCCAGCCAGCCAGCCCTATCCGTAGATCGTGGTTGCCCAGCCCTCGGACCACATGTCGTCGCGTAGGCCCTAGTTTTCTAGGGCTGGACTTACCCAACCACCCTTGTGGGTGTGTTGAGACTTGAGAGAGAGCGTGTGTGATTTATGTGCTAGTAAGCGTAACGTTATGGTGAATGTGAAGAGAGATAGAGATAAGGGAGGCGTTTTTAATTCCACAACAAACCAAGTCCTTGTTTGCCATTTTATGTTATGAATTTTGAAAATATCCTCTTCTTCCGGCCTGAATACATTTGGTCGCAAGCAAGATTATCTAAATATTTTTAGGATTTTATTTAGAATCAACCAAATCCGACAAAAGTATTGACTCACATTACCAACTAACCATTTCATGAAGGCATCCTATAAAATTATTTATTTACAAGGAAATCACATTGAATGCTATCTACCCATTTGAGTTGTATGCAAACGCATTTTAATGATGCCATTATCTATATCAATAAATAGGTTCTCTTTAATTGCTTAAATGAGAGAAAGAGCTCCTAAAAATACAAAATTAAAAATTATGGGAGTTTTATTCATCAGTTTGTGAAGCGGAGGTAGGGATGGACCCACCTCGGGTCCAGATATGGGTCAAAAGTTTGGATCCGGCAGGTCGGGTCCAAGTCTCAATATTAGACCCAAACACCATTCGGGTCCGGGTCTAGGTCCATGTGGATCGGATTTGAATAATGTTAATATTTTAATAATATTTAATATATAATATTTTATTAGTATTTAAATAATATTTAAATGAATATAACCATAAATTTTTAGTTATCATATTTAGATAATATATATATATATATTTAACATAATATTTAAAATATATTAAAATTTATAATTTTTATTTTTGGGTCTGATCCAATCGGGTCTGATCGGCTGGACTTGGACCCGGACCCGTCCCGACACGTCGCCACCCGTAGGCAGGGGACCAAGAGAAAAGGAGAGAATCAACTATTCAAGGGTTTCATCGGTCATGAATTGAGGAGAAAGACTCCCAAAGTTGTGGATTGGATCCGACCTGCTGATCGGTGCCTTGGTTGGCATGGGCAATTTGACAGGGACTAATGTTCAACTTGGCTGTCTTGGTCCAAAGCAAAAAGTGGACTCCATTAAAAATCAATCAAAATTAGTATTTAATGTGTTTTGGCCAAATCAAACAAAATTAATATTTAATATGTTTTGACTGGTTGGATTAGTTGGTTTTAAATAACTAGACTGGTTAGGCAAACTTACTTATTTTTATTAATATATTTTATAAAATATACTTTCTAGTTTTGGGTATGGTCTTCATAAGGCTGCAATCTTAAAAAATCAAAATAAGATGTATATCCAAACTTTGTTATAAGTACAATTTTGGTGTCGAAAATTCTTAGGATGGCAAGAGAATCTATTTTTATCTTTAGTTATAAAATTTTGAACTTGAAATTTGATTCAAATCATACAAATCTATAAACACTTGAAAATGTTGAAAATAGACGGTCTAAATAATGTATTGCAAGATATATTATTAATGAGACTTGAAATCTTTCCTATCTACATATTTGTACATAATCAATTAAATATATTTTGATATATTATTAATGAGACTTGAAATCTTTCCTATCTACATATTTGTACATAATCAATTAAATATATTTTCCAACATTAAAGTGGCTTTTTTCTTAGGATTTTTGAGGTTCATTTTAATTTTACATTATAACGTGTCAACTTTATATAAATATTTTTTATTTTTTTTTATTTTTCAGATATACAACTAAGAGCTCAATGACCGTACGTACCTATTTTGAGTGGACCAAAAACCATCAGGCCTCTAAGATCCGATACCAGATGCCAAACTTAGGAACAAAGTTTTTTATTTGTCATTTTGAAGCCCATAATTCTTCCCATTAGGGCCGTGAAGGCCAGATACGGACTTACGTGCACGCAAGAATAATCACACAATCATTACATATTCCTCCTTTCTTCACAATCCCAATGACCTTCTACCACAAATATCCCTGATTTCCATCCAAAATCTCCCATGGCAAATGTACATCAAACAAACCAATGTTGCAAAACACTGTTTGGTGACGTAGATCGCAAATCGCAAAAATTGGTTAAGTGACCCGGATTGCCAATCCCAAATATCGGTTTGAATCGATAGATTAGAGATTCATATTGGCGATCCACTTGAGATAACAATGTAGAAAAATTTAAAAAAATTAAAAATAAAATAAAATAAAATAAATGGTGTAGTTTGTATAGAGCCGAGACTCTAAACAATCAAAGTAAAGCACACATTCAAATAGTGTTGAGAAATCTGGTTTCAATATTGAAAATCTTTGTGATAGCCTTAAAATATATCTTTAATTATAAAATTTAAAGGTTAAAAAATAATGTAGATCGAGAATAATTATGAAAACTTGAAAATCTTGAAAATTGACAGTCCAAAAATGCGTTACAAGATGCACTATTTCTAAAATTTTAAATCTATTTTTTTCTCATGTCCATGCATCTTGATGTCGAGATGATCAATTTGAATATATTTAGGCATCAAAACAACCTCTTCTAACAAAATTTTTTAGGTGGGCTCTAACTTGATTGTTTAGAGCCTTGGCTCTATATAAACTTTTTCCATAAAAAAATTGAAAAAAAATAATAAAAAACAATGGGACCTGATCGGCCACTTCCCTGACAGAACTAGTGGGCCGGTTCTCAATATATTGTGGGAATTGAACTGACCCACAAATTCTCAATCCAGATCATACAATTCCGATTCAGATTAGTCATATGAACATTTTCCAATTGCAATACATAAGGTGTAGCCAAATGCCCCAACCTTAAGTGCCAATCCTCAGACAACATTTGAGAAAAATATAAATTTAGATTTTTTTAATATCATACATCCAGAGTTGGTTATCAAACTTTGCCTGAAGTGTTGGCATGAACTATATCAACATGCATGCACAAGTTATAGTCATTTAATCCTCTTGTCTTCTTGTTTTGAAAACGTAGCTTTGTTTTATTAAAAATTTACCAACCGGAGGCATAAGTTCTTCACTCCCATTTGCCACTAAATTGTTAGATGTGGCCCATATTAATATAATTATTCCCTTACAAGGTGATACAAGTACTACACATAAGTAAGCCAAAAGACATTCTATCCCCTCGAGAGTAGAATGTTCATTTACTCCCATGGGTAAAATGCCATTTAAGATTAATTTTAGGACCTCAAATTTAGTAATTTTCAAGTAGTTCCCAAAATTTTATATTGAAAAAACCCTCCCAAGACCAAAGGAGTAGAAGGCAACTATGCTCCAGAAAGAGCATAGGCTATATGCTCCATAAGCGAAGCGTTTTAAAAGCACCAAATTGGAACTTTAAATGCGAGGGATATATTCGTTATCTGATTCTGGTGATTATGAAAGCAGTGCACAAAAAAATTTTATTTTTCTTGAATTGATTAATTATATAGATTAGGAACCCAATATCACTAGCATGGAACCATAACGTAATGATCAATATATGAATAAAACTACAAAGGAATTACTTGGGGTCTACTTTGTTGCCCAAGCACTAAAACTTCCTTATTTTTCCGCATTTTTTAGTATAGTTTAATTCTTATTTGTAAAAGTATTCTATACAGTCCATTTTGGTTGAACAGTATAGATCTAATACGTCTATTAAAACAAATAAAAAAATAACATATATTTTAAAATAATATAAAATCTATACAATCCAAATAAAATAGATGATATAGATTACTGTAATCTTATTTTTACAAGTAATATTACAATTATATATAAACTTTTTCTTTTTGTAACCTTGCTCGTTACATGTTACATTTGCATTATAGGACCCACCCAAGCCCTGCCTGGCTTGGCCGTGACCGGGCAAAAGAGGTCCTAGCCCTTGGGCCCTGGGGCCCATTTGTCGCCTATGCCCTAATTTGTTTTACGGCCGAGTGTCTCCCATTGCCTGATATCCAATAAGGGCTTAGGGGCAAAGGTTTTTTTGGGATTGGTTGAGAGTTGGAGGTATATTCTGGATATTAAAGTACAGATTAGTGGCACTTTTTGAATCATTAATTCATGTATTAAATTTCATTTCGTTTCCTATTGGGTGGACAAGAAGCAGTTTATCTTGATTTAGGATTTCTAAGGTTGGCATAGCTACGGTATCATGATGTATAACCACCTCAATTTTCAAACAAAATTTTTCCCAAAGGGATCATTTAGTTTTTGTATATGGTCGCGCTCTTGACCTTTAAATTTTAGAATGGGTGATTGTAAAAGTGTCATTGAATCAATATTTGTAAAATTGAACTGAAATAGTTAATTGGACATAGGCCTGGAAACGGTTTAACCGGCTTAACCGGTAAGCTGACTGATTCAACCGTTCTAACTGTGCAAGTCCTGGGCAATCTATAAAGTGTTGAAAAAAATAAAAAAGCTACAAAAGAAAATCTACTAAACTATGAAAAACATAAAAAAATGCTTAAAACAAAATACATTCAAACAAAGTTGAAAATTAATGAAAGAAATGGATTTTAACGAATCGATTTGTGCCTAGGGGTATATTTAATTTTTTTTGAAAAAGATACGAAAATACAAAAGTGAATATTAATGACCAAAATTTTTTTGAATCTTTACAATAATGTAAAAAATATTAAAAAATACATTATAAACTGAATTCTTTATTTTTTAGAATTTATATAAATTCTTTTGAAGTTTTTTTTAAATACCTGTCGATCACCAAAACCGCCCAAAACCGGGCGGTTAGCGATTAGATCGCTCGGTTTTTTCAAAAGTGTATTGAATAGACACAAAGCTCAAAAAAAAAAAAAAATTATTTCGTGCAGGCTGAACCTGATTTCTACAATATGCTGTCCAGATGTATAAAACATCCATCTTATAGGTGGCCCATCTGAAAACAAGTGTTACTAACAATCCAAATATTTTCTTAATATATTTATTATTTTCAGTTTTCAAGTTAATGTTTTTTTTCATATTCACGATCTCCATGTGAAAGACTAGATATTCTCTACAAATTAGGATCAAATTATAGTTAAAAATATATTTATTGCCAAGCCTGTATTTCTACAATATGCACGTTGGCCACATAGAAATCGTGTCCAAAACAAAATTCAGACTTTATTACTCACTTAAAGCCATCTAATATGACATGTAATGAAAAATAAGTATGACCTTTTTGTACAGAAAAAAACAGTGTCTTTGTAAACAATCCCAATTTTTACATTTCAAAATCCAAATCCTAAATTTCGCCGAAAAATAAACCACAAACGGAACCGAACCTTGAATGTATGTTGCGGGTCCCACACCTTACAAAGTAAACTACTAAACTCCTTCTAGAATGATGCCACGTGTTATGATATTTTAATTTGGGAGCTTTCCATGGTGGAGTCGGTGACCTCTTCCATGGTCCTCCAATAAATATTTTTATTTTTATTTTATAATTTGTTATTGGGAGCAATTATGCGAGTTATAAAATTTGAAACTATAAAAGTAAATTATTTGTGCCTTTCAATTATCTTCAATAAATTTTGTTGTTTATTTCGGGAGATTCCCATCTTAATAATGGAAAATGACGACTATATGCAATTCTAACTAAAGTATATAGTCACTAGTGAGCTTTGTTCATCAATTGAATTTAATATTTTAAGTGGATGAAAACTCATTAATTTGTAAACTATAAAAAGGAAACCAACTAATTTAAAAATGTGAAATAAGACTTAGAACATGGCGATCCAGATAAGGAATTATCGATCTGGATAAGGAATTTGTTGGGACTGTACTTATTCCAAAAGGTAACAGTATGTGTATGCATAAATAAATGTGCATAACCCATGCTTAGCCCAAAAGGGAAGGAGCATGTGTAGTATTCCATGCGATGCCTCGTTGGGACCGTATGCTACACTATTTGTAGTATACTACTTGTGTACTACGCACATTGGATCTTGGCCCTCCGGACCTTTCATCACCTCTTACTATTATTGGGATGGACAATGGAGACTGTTGTTGTATACGAATAGTATGCTACCTATAATGAGATAGAAAGACTTCCTATGTTGATTAATAAGAGGAATAATCTACTATTTACAACCTTTCAAATTACGAAGGTTATTGTTAGAGTGAGTTGTTAAGGGTAAATTATTAACTATAAAGTTTTTTTTTTTTTATTTTATAAAAAATTATTTTATATGATATCTTGCTCATCAAGTGTATTTGTGGAAATACCACTAAGATAATGGGTACTTTTATCCTTTTCATAAGAGATGAATTTGAAATTTTTACTAAAAGATAAGGGACTCTATAAATAAAGTTCGAGGACACTAACTTACAAATTAGCATTGTATTTTTATAAAAAAAATTCAACTTTACCCTTAATGATTAATTTACTTATTAAAATTGGAAAAAGGTTATATAAGGTTGCAACTTTATAATGTAGAGCTATGGATGCACCTCAAAAATCCATCATAAAAGGTAGTTTTAATGTTGAAAAACCCTTTGATTGATCATCTCGACATCGAGATGTATGACCATGAAAATAAAAAGATTTTAAGTCTTAGAAATAGTACATTTTACAATATATTATCTACACCGTCCATTTTCAAGATTTTCTTATGTTTATATATCTATTTGATTTTAACTATTTTTTAAATTTAAAGTTTTATAATTAGATATAAAAGTAGATTTTGAGATAATCCTAAGAATATTTTACATCAACATTATATACCATGATAAAATTTGAAGGCGCACCTTACCTCTACACTTACGGATGCATCCGTATGCTAACTCCACCTATTAAAATTATTTATTAAAATTATACTTTTACATAATAAATAATAATTCTTTTATAAATACATCTATTACAACTCATTCTAATATTAATCTTTATATTTTAAAAGATTGTAAGCTTTAGACAAACCACGGATAATACACTTATCCCACCATCCATTGTGAACAATAGACAAACCACGGATAATACACTTATCCCACCATCCAGTGTGAACAATAGATGCTAGTACGCTATATTAAACCAAGTACTAGCTCTAGAAAATTTTGTTGGCTACTTTTGTTGCTATCACTATAAATGCCAATCCTATTTGGCAAGTACCACGGATCGTTCCCAATTCTTGAAAGGAGTTAGTCCGATATTCATATACGGGTGCAGTTTGCATAGATCCGTGGCTCTAAACAATCAGAGCCC
Source organism: Amborella trichopoda (assembly GCF_000471905.2). The sequence goes on from NW_006498102.1 coordinate 1,674,330, forward strand.
ACCTTTAAATAGTATCGAGAAATGTGGTTTTAAAATTAAAAAATTTTTGTGATAGCTTTAAAATATATTTTTGTCTTTAATTAGAAAATTTAAAACTTCAAAAATAATGTAGATCAAGCAAATCTATAAAAACTTGAAAATTTTGAAAATTAACAGTCCAAAAATGCATTACAAGATGCACTATTTTCAAAACTTGAAATCTATTTTTTTTCTCATGCATCTTGATGTCGAGATACTCGATTTGAAGATATTCGAGCATCAAAACAACATTTTCTAGTGAAATTTTTGAGGTAGGCTCTAATTTGATTGTTAAGAGTAAACTTTTCCCTTCATATAATCACCCAATTCTATAGAGAACTACAATGACAAAACAAGGAGATTTAGTCTCCAGTACTATTAGAGTATAGAGCCCCTCTCTAAAAACACATACTAGGTTTTAAACCCATTATTATTAGGGTGTAGTTGGCATACGGATGCATCCGTAGGTGTAGAGGTAAGGTGCACCTTCAAATTTTATTATGATATATAACTTTGATGTAAAATGTTATTAGGATTATCTCAAAATCTATTTTTATATCTAATTATAAAATATTTAATTTATAAAATTGTTAAAATCAAGTATATCCAATAAACATATGAAAATCTTGAAAAATGGACGGTGTAGATAATATGTTGTAAAATGCATTATTTCTAAGGCTTAAAAACTTTTTATTTTTCATAGTCATACATCTCGATGTCGAAATGATCAATCAAAGGGTTTTTCAACATTAAAACTTTCTTTTCCGATGGATTTTTGAGAGGCATCCGTAGTTCTACCTTATAAGGTTGCATCCTTATATACATTTTGTTGTTGTTGTTGTTGTTGTTGCTGTTGTAGTTGCTGTTGTTGTTGTTGCTGTTGGTGTTGCTGTTGTTGTTGATGTTGCTGTTGTTGTTGTTGTTGCCGTTGCTGGTGTTGTTGTTGTTGTTGTTGTTGTTGTTGTTGTTGTTGTTGTTGTTGTTGTTGATGATGATGTTGCTGTTGTTGTTCCTATTGTTGTTGTTGTTGCTGTTGCTGTTGCTGTTGCTGTTGCTGTTGCTGTTGCTGTTGCTGTTGCTGTTGCTGTTGCTGTTGTTGTTGTTGTTGTCGTTGCTGTTGCTGTTGCTGTTGCGACTGTTGTTGTTGTTGATGTCGTTGTTGTTGTTGTTGTTGTTGTTGCTATTGTTGCTGTTGTTGTTATTGTTGTTATTGTTGATGGTGTTGTTGTTGCTGTTGTTGTTATTGTTGTTGATGTTGTTATTGTTGTTGTTGCTGTTATTGTTGCTGCTGTTGTTGCTGTTGTTGTTATTGTTGTTGTTGTTGTTGTTGTTGTTGTTGTTGTTGCTACTGTTGTTGTTGTTGATGTCGTTGTAGTTGTTGTTGTTGTTGTTATTGTTGTTGTTGCTATTGTTGCTGTTGTTGTTATTATTATTGTTGTTGTTATTGTTGATGGTGTTGTTGTTGATGTTGTTGTTATTGTTGTTGATGTTGTTACTGTTGTTAAGCGAATGAGTCAGCCACTATATTTACTTCCCGCAAGACAAGATTAATATCCGAGGTTCAGTCCTGCAACAAAGAAACAGCTCTAACAGTTTTTCCTTTTCCACTCACGCCTAGAGGAACGGAAAGGCAATTGCTTGTTTGCGAGGCTGTGAGAGAAACGAATCGTCACATTACATTTGAACACACAAAACCCTACAAATCTTGACATCGTGCGTTCCAACCAAACTCACCTTAAAATTTCTTAGAAAATTCGACCGTCACAAAATAGTAGTGAAAATTTTTGAAGAAGTAAATAGTGTTGGATTCTTCCAAACAACACATGAATTTCGTTTAAACTCAACAAAAAAACAATGGAGTAACAATCTTCAGAGAAAAATATATGACATTCAATCACAGGTATTCCATTATAAAAACAAGTTAATAGAACACCAGAGTTTGTGTTGTTTGAAAGAGAAACAATCATTTGATTCAATTTGGGAAGAGTATATAATACGACTATTTATTTTTGGTACAAGGTGATCATAATTAATATTGACCATTAGATGTAAAACTGGGGGAAAAGCTTTCTATATTCTCCTACAACATAGAAGCTCTATCCTCCCTTTATCCAACTGCCAATATTTTAATGAAGGGCTAAGATTGCCGCAATCACAATGTCACGTCTTTGTACTATTTTATTTTTAATTATTTTTTTATAAACTATTTTGACACCAAATTTTGAATGTCCATTACTCTATTAAACTCACACTAACGATAAATATAAAAAAATAACCAAAATACCCCTGAAAATTTCAAGGGGTATTTTGGTCATTATATTTTATCAAAAAATTATTGTTAATATTATTTATAGGTGTGCCCCAATGAGAATATGGTACATACCAATTTCATATTAAGAAAAATTGTATTAGAAAAACTAAAAATAAAATATTTTGAGATGTCGGATCTAAGATCAAACAGCGTGGCTCTCTTGATAAAAAATGGACGGTTGGATGGTAGGGGGAGGATAGAACTTCTATGTTGCTTGGGAACATAAAAGCTTTTCCAAAACTGGGTGGTTGCACTTATTCTATTGACCAAGCTCAAAGTTCTAAAGATATTTATCTGATGATAAGCAACTATGACCTTCTTATACCAAAGGTAAAATAGTCTCGTTGTATACAATTCCTTCAATTTGATATCCGAGCGACATAAATTATTAGTGAAGTGAGAAAAGAAATCAATTACACATCTATCTATAAATTTCCCTATATTTTTTTTATAAACAAAACCAATTACATATTTTTACCTAAAATACGATTATTCTGTAAATTCCCATGTATGTTTTATATAATTTTACTAAGTTCCCATATAATTATAAGCGAAATACATGCTCATTTCTTGGAAAGGGCAAATTCAAATTTTCATTCAGAAGTCCAAAACAGCCGGAGCCGTAAAATGTGAAATCGGTCGACGGCTGGGGTGTATCCACAGTAAGCAAGTCCGCGTTTAAAATGTGACTTTTCGAAAAATAGCGAGTTTTCTTCAAAAACATTTAAAACTGAGACTTTTGGAAAAGACCGGCAAAAATACAAGTTTTTTTCACCCAAACGTTTAAAATGCGCCTTATTGATCTTGATGAAAAAATTGGTCCAAAAAACCTTTGCTTTTTTTACGTGTATTTTTTTTTCTAAAAGATGAAATTTTTTATCATATTTTATGTAATTGTTATTTCCATGCTTTCTAAAAAGAATATTATTTCCAAAAAAAAAAAACTTCCCTAAAAAATAAATTTTTATCCCCAAGTATATTGTTAGGGTTTATTATTTTAGGGTTTATGCTCAAATCCATTGAATAAAATTAGAATAAAATATCATAAAACCATTTAATAAAAAATCCCCAAATTTTGACTTGGTAAAATTCCACAAAAAAATCCATCCAAATTAGGGCTCAAAGACCTAGATTATCACAATTTGTACATCTTAAATCCCTAAAACAAAAGCTTGGAAAAAAAAACAAACCAGATTAGAGCTCAATCCCCAAACCAAATTCATGACTCAAAATCTTGGATTAGTAAATCCCTAAAACAAAAGCTTAAAAAAAAAAAAGAAAAAACAAGATTAGGGCTCAATCCCCAAACCTAGTTATTGACTGGAAATCTTGGATTAAGGTTTATGTCCACCGTGATCTTCATCTTCTCTGAGATTTTTTATGTCCATCTTGTTTCTCTGTTGCCTATACATATTCTCTCTCACTCTACTTTTTTTTATGGAAGATTTTGTGTTTGCTTCTCTCTCACTTTACGCAATGCTCTTCTTCTTGTTTTGTGTTTCTTCTTGGTCTACTGCGTTTGTTGCTCGTCTAACTAGAACAGGAGCACATCTTCCCATTGCTTAACTATGGTTATAATGGGACGGTCATCATATAGAGAGAGAAATGAATATGCTCAACTCAATTCTACTTATCTCACATTGCTTCTTTTTTTTTTCATTATGTACAAATATGTGTGATGTTTGTTAAAGCATTTAAAGAGAAAATTCATATCGTATATTTATCAGCAACTTATCATTTTATTTTTTATTTCAACTTAATTTTATTTTGATTTCTACTTAATTTATTTTAAACATATCCGTTTTTTTCACTCCGATTTTTTGAGCCTAATCCGATATATTTGAGATATTTTTACATAAAATATCTTTGCCAATCCATATTTTTTATTCGATTTTTTCATCTAACTTTTTAAAATGAAAACGATTTGTTTCTAAGTTTATCCCGACTTGCTAACTATGGGTGTATCATTATCCAAGCTCGAAGTCCTAGATAAATTCTCCACAAAGTTCGCGTCAGAGAATGTACAACACCCCAACTAGGGGTGGTAACGGCTAGGGTAAGGTTAGGTCCGGGTCCAGCCGAACCTAGCAATCCAAATCAGACCAAGACCCAAGAATATAATGAGACCTAGACCAGGACCGACCTGCCGGGTCCAACTTTTCGACCCATAACCAAACCCGGACCGGGTCACCATAGGGTCCGGGTCCATTGCCACCCCTAGTCCCCCAACCAATTTGATTTTACATTTAAAAATTTGTTTTATAAGAAAAGAAAAAATATACAATGACATCATTTACCTTTGATAAAAAATGATCACAATTAATCTTGACCATATGAAATTAAGTGATTATTTATTCCATCGATCAATGATCAAACTCAAAGTTCAAAAAAATGTTTTTGAACTTATGACACACCTAAGTTATCAAATTTCACTTCGAATAGTTATTAAGTAATTATGACCTCTGAAAGGTAAGTGGTCTCATTGTATACAAATCTATAAGAAAATATTTATCGTGCAGAGTTGATCCCGATTCTCTATGGGTTTAGGATATGAAACCCATCCAACTCCAAATGCATTTCCTCATCACATCTATGGACAGCTCGAAAAATAGATGATCCAAGAATAATCAAAATAAATGACTGATTTCATAATTGAAATTTCTATTTCTACATATTCACGACTGGGAAGGTTGAGATTTATCGGTTTTGGAAGGTGGATGCAAGAATATGGTATGTCAGGCACCAATGTCCTGCCCTTTATGAGAGAGTAACTTCAAGAGAGCTTGATATCATGTGCAGGGAGTATGTGAGGAAGAGAGAGAGAGAATCTGAAAAGCTATTTTTGCTGTAACTCACAATATAGCGCAAGTGGCCACAGGAAGAAAATGCCTTTTGGGCTTTGACAATCGGAATCGGTCCCAAAATTCCAGCCCCAACTCACAAGATAATTTGCCCATGTTCAGTTTCTTCACCCTCTTTATCATTTTATTCATCATTTACAACACATGCAACCGAAAAACAAATTTATGTACAGAAGTTACATACAAATAAGAGATTCGAGAAAGGCAGAAAAAGAGAGAGGGGGAGGCGGGAGTTGGTTTTGTCTTACATTTTCTTCTTATCTTGTGTGGCTCTCTGAAGAGACACAGGAGCAGCTGGGATACTGAACCACCATTCTCTTAATCTCCTCGTCCACCTCTCTGTGCTTGCCTTTCTAGGAGGTGAATTCATTGTAAACATCTCCAAAAACCCCAAAAGGACAATAAATCTCCCAGGAATGAAGGCCAAAACCAGGGAAAAAATGATTAAAGCAATCACCACTTTATCTGTAGCCTGTCCATCAAACAGAAATGGCACAGACAATGTCAAAAACCGGATACAGGACAGAGAAAATATATGTGCAGCACCCCCACACCCCTGCCCCCCATTTTCTCTCAGCCTCTCATGGATTTGGTTTTCTCTTTTGAGATATAAATGTCAATGAAGATATAAAACAGGTGAATGCTTATAAGGGGCTTTTGATCTCTAAATGTTCCTTCTTGATGAATGCCAGTGAACTTAATACAGCAATGGTAAAATTGGCTACGGTAAAATAGGCTAAGTTTAAAATAAGATCATTTGCCTTCATACAAAGAGGTCGCAATCACTATTAGCTGCCAGATGTAGAATTGAGTTGCTACCCACATGGCATTGAATGAGACTCATAATCTAAAAAGAATCTTCCGTAATTCTATCACACACTGCAAGCTATTGAACTTCACATCTAAATTCCAGGGGTGATTGTTACCTTCTAACAAATATATAGCAACACAGGTTGTTCTCTCTATTAACTCTCTAAAGAATACTCATTATCATTTTACATTGACATTGACATTTGTCATAAATCTGCTAGTTATATGATCCTCATTTTCAAGGATTATGATGATCTTCATGTTTCAAATGTTTGAGAAACTCACGGAACCTCTACTTCACTTTGAAGAAGAAATGCAAAGAAGAAAAAATGTACTCCACAATTTGTGCTAAAACCCAAAAGAAATATATGGACCAGTTTTTTTTTTTTGGCCAAGTAATATTTAGGAAATTATGTACCTCATTAATTTAAAGTATCTCTGAGCCATTGGCTTTTGATAAGGAAAAGTGAAGATACCCACACACATAAAAAGAAAAAAAATTCGACTTCAAAAGATATATCATCTAAGGTTCGCTAGCACTTGTTTCTCGGTTTAGTATGGGGGGGAGGGAGAGAGAGAGACAATAGAGAACCACACCTGTGGGAAAGCTGCTAAGAGGAGGGCACGGAGCTTTAGGAGGATTATGTTGCCATCTTGGACAAACTCTTCAACTTGCGTAATGGCATTCTGAACTGCCAAGAGCTGCTCCATGGTGTTCATTGGAGGTGGGGCGATGACCTCGACCTCATTCACTAGCTTGCCCTGGCTGCAGATTCTAGTGATCACCATGAATGCTGCCATCAACATAATCAGTAGCGCAAATGCATGGCCCAGCCATCCCCTGGAGGAGTTGGTACAGTTTTTCCAAATTTCAATATATCTATAAACATAAAAATTGAGCTTATACGTACTAAAATGATAATTTATAGAAATTAAGTTACAAGAGATGAACTTTAAGATGATAGAATTTAAGCATACTAATAGATACGACTCAGTGGATAAAGGGCAGAAATTTGTGTTTGAAATTTAGCCATATACTTCGTAGGTATCCATTATCTTTTGTTGATAAGGTAATTACTAGAATTGTCTTGCTATATTCAAGGAAAATTTTCTCTTTTGAGATCTTCCTCTTTTTGGTTTCCTTTGAAAGATTCATAGTTTTCAGTTTTTTATTCATTTGATGTATACCTCAAATTTTTCCTTGTTTATATTTACCCTGAGAGTGATTCAAGAACAATGCAACTGAACATGATTTCCAAATAATGAAATCCGTTACTACATTTACTAGTGATAGTAGAATCAGCATACATGGAGGCGTTGGAATTGCTAAATGAGATTAGAACCAGGCTCATAGTTGTTGGAAGCAGGAGTTTTAGGGTAGGGAATCATCTCCTGCAATAGAGTTCCTACCTTGGAGAACATGGGATCACTTGAGCGACCTAGGAACACCTTAGAATATATGTTGAAAGCGATGTATCTCCAGTGCCCGAAACTCCTATGATGCCCTTTAAAGCTACAAAAATATTGCAGATCAAGCAAATCTATAAAGGGTGTCAACCTTACATGAACTTTTTTCTATAGACGTGCACGCGCACACACAAACAAAAGTACCTCTCGTAATAATCACACATGTGCCCTTGTTGACCAACCTACCCATAAAGAACAACCTCTTGGTGAAAAGCAACCGCATATAAAGTAAATCCATCTTTTGCAACCCATTCTAATCTCAATACTTGTAGTTTGAAAGGTCATTAGGGTTGCATTATTACTGGGTTTGTCATTGTTAATGACATCTCACACTACAAAGGTCAAAAAAGAACTTGCTCTTCGGTAATATATATATATGGGATTGTATACAATGAGACCATATACCTTTCATACAAGGTGGTCGCAATTCCTTACAACCATCCGATGTAAAAATTGATAGCTTGGATGTGCCACAAAGTACAAGAAAATTTCTTTTAAAGTTTGAATTTAGTCAATGGAATAATTGTAGCCACTCAATTTCACATCCAATGGTCAAGATTAATGTGACCACCTTGTACCAAAGGTAAATGGTATCATTTTATACTTTCCCTATATATACATATATATATAATAATTGTAGCCACTCAATTTCACATCCAATGGTCAAGATTAATGTGACCACCTTGTACCAAAGGTAAATGGTCTCATTTTATACTTTCCCTATATAAATATATATATATATGTATAAGGTTAATCATTAATTAAGTGTATAATAGAAACTTTCACAAAAGTACGATGGCATTTTAAAAGTATCGTAGAACTTTTTTAGTACAAACACTATTGTCCTGTGATGAAGATTTCAGTTATGCACTTATAAAGATGACAAATGTCTTTTAATATTTATTACACGTGTCGTTACTTAAGTACCACCTTACCTATAAAAAACAACTTTCTCGTAAAAATAAACTACACATCTCATAAATCCACCCTCCACAACTCAATTTAGACTTAATATTTCTATTTTGAAGGGTTGTTAAAGGATTGTGTATTTGTGTGTGTGTGTCTGTGTATAGATATCATGAATTCGAAACTCAGCTCACAACTAGAGCTTGCCCGAGCCCAGTAACTTGGACAATTGGACCCACCTGATCTCTGGCATAATCCACAAAGAGATCGGAAAAAAAGAAAAGATTAGAAAAGAAAATCAGAAAATTGCAATTACACGAATAAAAACTTAACAGAGAACACAAAGACGAATTTGAATAAAAAATGAGGGAGAAAAAGGGCAGATCTCTTAAATTCTAGGCTTTGATCCAACAAATTAGTAGCCGACCCCAATTAATTGGGAAAAGGCTATGATGATGATCCAACAAATTAGTATGAGGGTCTCGTAGATGGCTGAATCACATCCAACTAGACCTAAATTTCAACGGATTTGATCAAATTTGAGTGAGAACTCGAAGCATTGGCGGATTTGGCGGATTCGGAGTAAGGTTTAACAAAAAACCGCATTTCTTCCCCCAAAAACCCAGAAATTTCGGGCCAAATCTCTCAAAATTTAGGCTTTGATCCAACTAATTAGTATGGGGATCTTGCATAGACGTTCAACCATAACCAAATTTCAATCGATTTGGATCAAGAATGAGAAAGAAATTGAAATATTGGCTAACAGAAAAAACTGCATTTTCCCCAAAAACCAAGATTTCTCGGGCCAGCAAATCTCTCAAATTATAAGCTTTGATCCACCAAATTAGTAAGGGGATCCTGCAGAGGATTGAATCATGTTAAATTAGAACCAAACTTTAAGAGATTTGGATCTAAAATGGGGAAGAAATCAAAGTAATCACGAATTGGGGTGGGTTTAACAAAAGGAAAACTGTGTATTTCCCCAAAACTGAGAATTTTCGGGCCAAATCTCTCAAATTCTAGAGGCTTTAATTCAACAAACTAATAAGCGGATCTTGTGGAGGGTTGAATCATGTTAAACTAGAACCAAGTTTCAACAGATTTGCATCAAAAATGGGAGAAAAATCCCAATTGAGGAAACCAAGTATTTTGGGCTGAATCTCTTAATTTCTAGGTTTTGATCCAACAAATTAATATGGGGATCTTGTAGAGGGTTGAATCACATTCACCTAGAACCAAATTTCAATAAATTCATATAAAAAAAGAGGAAGTACGGCATGCGTTCCCAGGTGCCCTTAATAAGCACACCAGAATTCTCCTCAGCAACCAGTTGGGGACAGCCTTGCTACAGATAAAGAACGAAGCAATTCTGGCCATTTCAGGGCATTATTAACCATTCAAATCATTGAATACATCGATGGGGTTTTGTTGGGCATTCTATAAACCATGCAGCAGCTCATAGAGCCACTTATTTGGAGTTACTCTTTGCATGTGTCATTCATCATCATCAACCAAGCCTTATCCCAATGATTTGGGGTTGACTACATGAATCTTGCTCCTCTATTCTTCTCTATCAAAGGTCATAACTTCAGTAAGACCAAAAGACATCATATGTTTTCTCACTACTTCTATCCATGTCATTTTGGGTCTTCCCCTTATCCTTTTAGAACATTCTACTTGAACCAAATTACACCACCTAATTGTGATGTATTAGGTCGCCTATTGAAGCCACACCTAAGTTCCCTCGTATATATTCATTCCGAATACTATCCTTTCTTGTCCTGCCATTCATCCATCTCAACATCCTCATCTTAGTTATGCTCATCCTATGGATATCGTATTTCTTGACCGCCCAACATTCCGTCCCATAAAGCATGGCTGGTCATACAGCCATCTTATAGAACTTCCCCTTCAATCTCAATGGTATGCGGCAATCACATAAAACTCTGAATGCAGATCTTCACTTTGCCCATCGAGCTCTATTTCGTTGTACGACTTCTTCCTCAATTTCTTCATTCTCATGGAGAGCCATTCATGGTGGTGAAAAGTAGGTCATCAGGCAAGTCTTGCCAGCAATTGCCAAAAACCTATGGAGGATTCCAAGGCTCCACTCAATTTCAAGAAGGCTGGCCCTCCTCTAGTTGGATCCCTCTCAGCCATGTGAGTGCCTTTCCAGATTTAGTAGTGAGGCTGTTCTCAAGCTCCGCCATGGGCAATCGTCTAAATCAGTGGAAAGAGAGACGAGCAATGGCTGGATGGATAGAGGTTAAGGGAGAGGAGTGATCATTTGAGAGAGAGAGAGATTTTCTTAATGAGAGTTTTCGTCCATATCCGGCTGCACACTTTCAATTAGGGAGAAGTTCGCCAAAGGAAAAGGCCAGAAGAGCAAGATTTGCAGACTTTAAAGCACCACGTATAGCAGTTCTCAAATTAAATGAAAAGGCAAGCAAAACAAGAAAACAGATGGCTCCAAGTTA
>NW_006498102.1:1696330-1707914 GCF_000471905.2 Amborella trichopoda
ATTAAAATTGTTGGATTACATTTTATAATTATTTTATTATACAAATAATAAAAAATCCAAAATATTTTATAATATTATCTACTTTAAAATGTATTATTGACAACTGTAAGAAAATAGTACATTACATGATTTATAATGTAAAAATTAATAAATAAAATAAAATATTTGGTTATCAATGTAGAAATTATTAAAATGCATACTAATTTTCAAAATAACACTTTAATTTTTGAAAATTTTAATTTTTTAGGTTTCTAGAATAAATTTAGTGAAAGAGATTGATAGTAGAGAAAGAGAGAGATTTCAAATAGAATAAACTTTTTATTTTCATTTTTTTTAACGCCTTTTATATTATTTACAACAAAAATAGCACTATATTATTTACAACAAAAATAATATACAGCGCCCAGGGAGGGGGATTCGACCTTGGGACGTCAAGGAAGAAACTGGAGGTGATAACCATCAACGCCACCTCGCCGCATGTGACATTATGTCTCCTATTAATATACATATTCAATTTTTGTCTGCATTTAATGATGTTTGTGGGAATTATCCCACATCCAAGGATGTATATTAAATTCCCCTCTATAAATAACTATGTAATAGCTATTAAGGTACACGCGTGAAACCGCTAAGGCAGCCCAACGTGTGAGAGGTGTTGCATGTACTCGCGACGCGGCGAGGGTGAGGTTGTGCCATATGTAGAACTGGAGATTGGTGATGTCAGAAACCGCCGGTTTATGATGTCATCAGGCGGTTCACTGTTCATAACCGCCCGATTCTCTTTAGACACGGGCAGTTCTGTGTATTTTGCTGAAACCGGCACAGGGGTGCCCATTCTCAAGTCGCCTGGTTCGACTCGCCAACTTTTCAAACACTGGATCCACCATTTTGATGATTTTGTTCTGTGTATTTTGTCTAAGCCATAGTGGTTTAAAATTTTCATCATTACATTCATCTAATCCAAGGTAGTCTTGCAGAGCACTGACTAGAGAAACTAGCCCATCCTCTATGGCTACAATGCTAGACCACAATAATGCAGAGACATTTATGTAACACCATCTAATTGCTCATCAGGCTGCAGCATCGCTTAGATCAATTCAAAATGCACTGCAATACTCAAAGGAATTTGTTATGGACAGACCCCAAACTTCTCTTTTTTGCCCTCAAGTTCACTAATCCCTAATGTTTGTTTCACAAGATTATAGATTACAGCCTTTGACTATATCCCAACGAATGCAAGATCAGGAAATTACTCTAAACACAACTAAGGTATGACATGTCTATAAGATTGGAGGCTCTCATGCATCAACGGCCACATGATTGGTTGCCTGGAACAGTTTTGCATTCTTTGGAATACATCACCATAGGGCTCTTGTGATCCTGTAGGCACTTAAGTTTAAAGATTTCTTTGGTTTTGAAAACAATAACTTTTAGCCATAAATGGAACTTGGTCACTCGTAGCCCAAATATTAGGCACAGATAAGAGAGTTTCATAGGCCAAATCGTCAAAGCATATACTCAAGCTTAATTTCAACAACCCTTCCAAGAATTTAGGGTCGTCCGGCTAAGAAGCTTAGCTAAAAAATGGCCTCAGTAGAATTTTCAAGACCATTATTTGAACTCTTGGTATTGATAATTCCATTGTAGCTAAAGGGAGAGATCTTTTGACAGGTACTAAAAGTTTTTCCAACTACTTATCAGGTCCCTTGATTGTGGACGGGAAATATTCACGATGCAATCAATGGGCGGAGAGACAAATTTAGCTAGCATTAAGGAAAATATACTCACAAGTTACGACAGTTGAAAAAAAAAATTGATTTCCTATTCCATGCGCTCAGAGAAGCTAATTGAGAGGTAGATGTACTTGCTTCAGAGGAAGTATAGGGGGCCTCTCTTAATTTGAGGAACTTTTCCTCCCCTGGCCAGATAAAACAAGCTGAAGTAACCTTTTTCCGTACTGTAATCTATCAAGAGGACATCTTGTAAGCAATTCAGAAACATAAAAGCTAATTGTCTTATGAAAGTTAAGAAAGAGAAGACTACAGAGCTTAATGCTCACAAAGAAGCCAATTCTGACCACTGAAAAAGAAAAAAGATACGAGACACTTCTTCTAGCGCGTCATCCAGAATCTTGTCCCAACTACCATCCAATAGATTTTGCTTCAAGTTCTCCAAGCCTTTTATGCTTTTATTAATTTTATATAACCTTCTCACATTCCTAAACAGATAGTTATATCAAATCCTTGGACTACTTTAGGATGACATCATCAGTCAATAAAAATTTAAATGAAAGACATTTTGATACATCTGCTGACGCATACAATTTGTTTACAACCAAGACAGTGAAGTTAAAATTCAAAAGGTCATAAGGAGAGAACAACATGCTAAGCAACTTTGTTTGCATCAGCTAAGATGTTTGGCCTTGTCATTGCTCCATCAGCATCTCAGTTCTGACATACAAGAAGCCAATTATCTCTAGAGAATATGTAATCAATATTTATCAAACACAAGCACTCACAAGATGCTTCATATTGTTGTTTGTTATTTTCTATTGATCACAAGATGTTTCAGTCATTGTCTTTAATTTTATATAGGTTTGTCGATGTATCTTCCAGTAAACACAGGCATCAAGTTTATCAGTTTAAGAGAGATATAAGATGTAGAACATTTGGCTATTCCCTTACCTACAAGAGAGCTGAGGCCCTCAAGCACGTTGGGGGTCACTGGAAGGTTCTAAAGCAGAATATGTTTATTACATGGCCTTTATGCTCGGATATCATCTAAGGTTGTTTGTTCTCAGTTTTGTGGTATACTTTTATGGTTGCAAGTTTTGAATTCTGCAACATCGTTCACTCTTTTTATTAGATGGTGGAAACTCAACAAATACGGATACTTAATTTCCTTGTTATGATTCTCGTGGGGATACAAGTCTCATAGTGTTCACTATTTATTAAATCTGAAGGCATGGTTCACCAACAATTTTGACTTCACACTCCACAGTCAATAGGGCTAACTGAGCATAAGAAACATTGTATCATTGAAAATACTAACACTTTTCAATCTCTGAAATTGTTCCTCGGTTTCTATGGGAAATATCAGTTTTAACTTCAACGGGCTTGATTGCCAAGAGAACTACTTCCCCATCCCTTGTTTCATTGCTAATATTGTCTTCAGGCTTTTATTGGTATTCAGTCCATCAATTAGTGACTACATCTCCTGCAACATTTAGAACTACTTGCCTTGCGTAACTTCCTCCATCTGAATTTCACAAGTTACCTCCCAGAGCTTAAGTCACCAATTAAAGTAATTGAAGCTTCTAAATCTCTAGCCAAAGGCTCCTTGATTTATCTAGTGCACTCTTGATTCCTAAATCTACCTAAGTAGATCATTGGCTTTACCTTCTGATAATAAATGAACCCTCAAGTAAATGGTTCCAACTCAAACAAAAAAACATTTCTTTGAAATTATGAAATGAATCTAAAAACATAAGTGCATACAAGTATATTTACATGCATATACGTGCAAATTATAAATATATCTATGCATGTGTGTGTCACGATACAGATTATACATGCAGAAGATATTTACAAAATTTTCCCCTTTTTTGGCTGCATAAGATAGAATCATAGATAAGTTTTATATATGTACATACATAGATTTTGTTTGATAAGCAATGTAGAGTATAGATCACACACAAGAATGCCAACATATAGAAATACACTGGACACTGCTCCCACATGCACACGAGCACCTACACATACTTGTTAAAATATATAAATGTATATAATACATGGGATCATCTCTCTGTGTATTCGATGAAGGAGTCTCTTTAAATTTATTGCACATGATTCCCAGTTACCCATATTCACCTTAAGTAAAGGTTGGCTTGTGGCTTGGGGAGCATCCCAAGCTAGCATCATATCAAACGTCAGACGCCGAAAGCTCCTATCGCCAAGATGACCCGTTATTTGAGTAGACACGGCAAGAGCTCTGAAACAACAGTATTCCAAGAAGTTCCTTGCATATCGAGATGGATGTTTTATTGAACCAGAAGCTTCCAGATTAAAGTGTTGTTGAAGCTCATCCATGGAAACATCAAGAATCCTATACAAAATTAAACACTTTCCATAAGTGAAAAAGCATGGCATCAGTTAAAAAACAAACTGTGCATGGAATGAGATCACCCACAAACTAGCAGTTTTCCATGGAAGATGAAGCATTGAATCTAGATTGGATAAGTATGTTCGATTAATCTAAGAACCTTAAAACAGATACATTTGAAATTAGGCACCATAGTATATGAAAGTGAAGCAAAACCTTCAGGAGGAAATCAATGACAGTACAAAAACAGTGAACACTTTAGAATAAGGATTGCATTGAAACCCAAAATGAATATGCAAAGGAAAAAAAATTAACTCTGGAAAGGGAAAAAGAAGAAGGGATAACATTACCTCGAGCATCGACCCACAACCACATTGGCAAGGGGCGAGAGCTCTGAGATACATTTCCTACGTCCTGAAGGAGAGCGACCCAGTGCTTCATATTCTTCATCAATTGAACTTTTTCCTCCCACGACCCACTTGAGAGAACCTTCTCTCACTAAACCCTCCAACAAATTTCTTGTTCTATCCATCATCGTCATCGTGATTCCAACACAAATCCCAATTCTCCAACCTTATAACTGCCAATAATGAATAAATAGCAAAAAAGGCAATTCACAGATTTAAATAAAATCCTCCGAACATTGTGAAGAAATCCTAAGCAAACAAAGCATGGATAAAGAAATTAGTATTTGAGCAATTTATAACCTCTTCTCAAGGCTTCACTTTTACAACACCTTTCCTAGTCATACTCTTGATAAATTCGATGTCACAATCTCAAAACCAACACAAATTCAATTGTCCAGCGCCCTGAATATGCCATAAGCAAAAGCAGAAACCCCAAAAAGATAAGGTGGTATCTCATCAATCAACCAAAATTGGTAGGTTATTGAATTTAAACCCTGATTCTTACATTTGCTGATAATCATATGATAAAGAACAACAATAATTTCATCAGCACATCAATGTACAAAAGAAAAAGAGCATTTAAAAAACTTTTAGCCCTTCCTTCATGGCCTTTCTTTCACTGAGAAACTCTCTTCTCCCAACAAACATACATGAAAAAAAAAAACAAGTGGGAATCTCGACTCTAAATTCGATTCCACAGGCCATATACTAAAAACCCATATCAATCAACACCGAAAATGCAAACAAAATGTGAACCATTCTTAAAGTTTTGGTAAGGCTTTCCTCTCACTAAACCACTTTATTCATCCAGCAACAAGAAACAAACAAAAATTAAATATATAAAGAATTTGTATTCAGCACCAAGTAGAATCACATGAATAAAATTTACAATACAATCAAGAAAGTAGTGTCAATAAACATTACTTACCCTCGTCTCAAGACCTTCCTCTCACTAAACCAACTTTATTCTGCCCAAAAACAAAAGTCCAGTTAAAAATAGAGAATTCCACACTATAAATCGGATAAAAAGAATCCTTAAGCAGTCTAAACGAAACCCACATAACATAACACTTCTCTTTTCATTGTTTACTGCACATTACACAAAGAAGTAGTAATTTCGGACCACGACTTACCCCTGTCTCTTTCCCTTCTTTCATGGATGTTTCTCTCGGGATCTGACATTTTGGCGACATGGGTTTTGTTAAGAGCAAGGAAAAGAAGAGGAAGGGAGTTACAGATAAAATGGATGGTGCAATTTGCCATTAAACGGTCATGGGCTTCCTTCCCATTGTCAACTGAAAACAATGTTGGTTTCTCTTTTTTTGGGTAAATTCCAAATAATGCTGCTTTCTAAGAGAGAGACAGCCAGAGAGTAGGTGTCAAGAAAAAGGTGAGTGGTGGCAGTAAGAGAGAGAAACAGAAGAGTTCAGTCTCCCTTACACCTCTGTGCGGAAAGGTTAAGAAGATGGCGTGCGTTGCTTGCAGTGTATTTCCCTCACTTAGCAGAAAGAAAGAAGCATCCGGGGCACGTGCTGTATGTGACAGAATGAGTACACGTGTGGATTGGATCAGTCCTCCCAATTGGGTCTAAGTTGGATCTAGACCGATTGGTCCAAGTTAATTGGACATGGACCTCGACTTGGCCTACATATCGGGTGGGGTATGGATCTGTAAATAAAAATGTATATAATTTGTATATGAAAGGTTGGTTTAATGTTGAAAAATCTTAAATTGATCACCTCAACATCACACGAACATGAAAAAAAAAAAAAAAATTTGAGTTGCAAAAATAGTGCATCTTGCAATATATTATCTAGACCGTCCATTTTGAAGATTTTCATATGTTTATAGATCTACTTGATGTTAATCATTTTTAGAGTTTAAAATTTTATATTCAGAGATGAAAGTAGATTTTAAGATAACCCAAAGAATTTTTTACACCAAAATTACATGTTATGATACATTTTAGAGGTACACCTTAATTGGATTGTTTAATTGCAACCCTATAGAAACCACACCCTTAAAATATATATACACGCACATCATATATATAGTCAAATATATTAAAATATTATATATTTCAAAAAATATTATATATATATATATAGTCTTAAAAAAACCTATAGGCGACTTGCTACAATTGTTCCCCCCCGCAGGGACATGCTATGTCCATGACGGTTTTGTCTAAAAACCGCCACGAACCTACAGGTGTAACGACTCAAATTGATTTTATAAAAACTGGAAAATAATAAAATTAATAATAATAATAGTAATAATTCTAAAAGATACTAGTAATATATTGATAAATTTTATATTATTAATATAAATATTGATTAATAATAAATAATGTGATATTATTGTTAGATAAGTTAGTCCTAAAAAATGGCTGCACCCTTGTTAACAGTGGTTTAAAAAGCGGATCGGTGACCCGGATCGGGCATCTCAAAAATCCATGTGGATCGACGAATCAGCGATCCAAATCGGGAATCTGCTGAATCGGTCGAATTAAACCTTAAAAAAATCGGAAAAAATTATTAAAATTCATTATAAATATTGTTTTTTAGGATTTCCATAAGAAATGAGGGTACACCATTAAGAATTTTCATTTTTTTGCATGAATATGCGAATATTGATATGTTCTTTCCTTGCATGAACTATTATTTACCATTTAATTTACATCACACAAAAGGATAAACATAGAATTATCATGGATTAAGTATATCATCATACATGGACTACAATAAAGCATACAATTCGTAACATACGATCTAAAAATAAAATGACAGACGACGTCGTTCTTCATCTTGGTCACGCTGGTGCCATTGATTGAATTAGCGTGACAATTCATTGACTCGTTCTAAAAACGAATCATCCAAATTAGTGGGCACCTGACTATACCCAAATCCCTGAGTGTTAGTGTTTTGTTGTGGTCCTAATCCAAAATCCCCGAAGTTTGTCCATCCTTTATGCTCACTAATACTATCGTGCTCATCCCTACCCTCTTGTTGTTGGGACTCGATATGTGAATAATTTGGCTGGGATTGGGTGGCCTCAGAATCATCATCTCTCTCATTTTCCCTTAGACCCCCTTCCCACTCTCCCTCATTAGGTACAATATCACCGACATCTCCGACGAATTGTGGATATGTTGGCGGCTTGCTTCCTCTTTCATGCTGCTCATCACCTTCTTCAAGATCTTCCTCACCGATAGCCTCAAGGAATGCTCTCTTGTGCAACATTGGCTCATCTTCTTCTACTACCCCTTGTTTTGTTATGTCTGTGACAAATATTGTGTCCAAGTCTATCGGCCCATAGTCTTCAAGCTTCCTTCTTATTTGTCGCTCTCGGAGGTTTAAGTTGTAATGAACGTAGACTAGCTTATGAAGCTTCTCTAAAGCGAGTCGATTCCTCCTAGTAGTGGGTAACCATTGGAACGTACTCAAGTTTCGCTCACAGCCAGTAGCAGAACATATCTAGGAGAGCACATTGATTGCTATCCGCTTTAGGTAAGGTGCATCACTACCATATATCTCCCACCATTCAGCTGGATTAAAATACAGAAAGCATTGTAAGGGCAAGAACAATTCATAAGATTAAATATATGAATGCACAAAATATTAGTTAGGGGATAACCTGGATCCATCCTAGTTTGAGAATTCCTGGCAAGTCTAGTTTCCAAAGATCCTATAGCATCCCTATACATAGCAAGCTAAAACAAAATATTTCGTTTTAGTGCATTATTCCTCACAAATACAACAACTCAATCAAGTTTTTACCCAAATATTAAGTAATACATTTTGTATTGCTGCTACCTGGTTTCGATGCCTTCTCTCCAACCTAGCAATAATGTATCTGACCCCTTCCATAATCTTGTGGGGATGTTCAAGTGTCAAATAGAAAAATTTTGGGTGGAAGTAGTAACCTAGAAAATATATAGATAGAGAAATGTCATTTAAAATTTCATAAAAATAAAATTTAGAATGAAACATTCTAATGATATAAATATATATTTACCTAAAACATTCTAATGACATAAATATATATTTACTTGCATAATGAATTGGACATCCAAATTTGGTATTCTACCTTATTTTTATAATCTCGATCACTTTACTAACAAAACTATACTTCTCCCCAATAGCTGATTTGGCCCTCTCGATACCTTCATAAAGGATGCCCATGGTAGCTTTTTTGTGAGCATCCACTATTCTTAACACCGTGACCAAAGGGGCGGTGGGCTCCACGATACTAGAACATCGAGACCAGAACCTCCTATTTGAGACTATGTCATCCACTTTTAGCCCGGTACTGGACTTTGAGAGGCGGTCATTTAACCACTCTTCACTGATAAACAATCTCTTTATTGCACCTTCAGATTCCTGAATGGAGTCCACAGCCAAGTAATCTGTCGCAAAGTGGGTTATGGCAGGCCTAATTATCTCTTTTTTCTTAGACTGTTCTCTGAACAAAAATAAAATTTTAGAATGGTTAATATAAATCTTGACACCAATCTCGCTTCCTATAGAGTCTCCTTCACAATTTTGATCTCACCGATCTCCTCTAACATAAGATCGATGTTGTGTGCAACACACGGGGTCCATACTAGATGCTTCCTCTTATCTATCAACTTGCTGCGCACAGAAACACATGCGCGTAATAAATTGGACTACATGTTTATCTCCCACCTCCTCCACTATCTGATCATATAGTCGTACGTAGAAGTTTGCATCCTTCTTCATCCCTGCTACGTCTTTGTTAGACAAAAAAGCTGTACCTTTTGGGGAATAGGCCAAGAAGTCTAAAAACTCATTTTTGCTAACTTTATTCGACCAACCATCACTCATGAGAGTAATGCCTGTTCTTGGTCAACTCTGTTTATATTCTTCAATCCACTTTCTAACTTCCTCGACCTCTTCATCCAATATTGGCCCACTGAGCTCATATGTCGTCAGGCGTTTTACCCTTGGCCCGGTTCTCTTGATTGCGTTGACCATAGGTAGAAAATATGGGCTATTGATTGCATCAAAGGGGATCCCTTTATGGTAGAACCATTTACCAACATATCTGTCCAACGAGTTTATCGTACCTTATACCATGCCTTTGAGGGTCATTTGTTCTGACTTAGGCTTTGAGAGAAATGGGTCTATACGACCATGACCTGCAATACTGGCACTCCTAGATAAGCTAGAAATAATTTCTTCAACGTCTGATTCCTCTTAATACATATTGCCACCAACCCCTCCATACATATTTGAGCTGAGCTCGCCATACATGCTCGAGCTGAGCCCGCCATGCATGTCTGAGCTAGGCCCACCATGCATGCCCATGTCATAACCACCACGCATTCTAAACCCGCGTTCTCTCTGGTATGGTTCCTATAAACTAATTCTTGTGGCCATCTCCAAGTCATTATTATAGTGCTCTTTTGGATCATTCCCGCTTGATGGAGTATATAAACTAGCTATCTCCTCATCCATCTTTTGCTTTGTAATTTTTTTACCTTTGGTAGCCTTGAGAAATGTCGCCATCTGCTTTCTTACATTATTAGGGACTATTGTACGCAGAAACATCTCCCTTAACCCCTGTCAAGTGTTGCTTGAACCTATGCACCCCACTACTTATCACTCTGTGGCAGTAATTACAAATAATTTGTCTTGTTTGTTGGGATCAAGTCTGGCCCCATGTTGTCATGCAGGGTCTTCTGCAAATCTTGTCATGGTTCAACTGTTTTAATATTTAAAAGGTTAAAAATTAACTAGACAGTTCAATATGACAAATGATCACCATGGGTAGTGATAATATGTAGGGGTAGTTCATGAAGTTATATTTGTTGTTAATACAAAATGTTTCTATTGACAAAAATATTTTAGTTTCTACTGGAAAAATAATTTATTTATGCAACATTATAGATAAAAATAGCCTATATCAGCCACTACATATAGAACAAAAAATTTACATTGATATAATATTAATAAAAAATATATTTACAATGGTATAGTAATTCACAATGCCAATACATATGGACTTGTGACAAATCTTCATTTCGACAAACATGAATTAGTTCCTACTGAGAAAAAAAAAATATTTATGCAACATTGTAGATAAAAATATGTCTGTATAAGTCACACTTAGAATCAACAAAAAAATTACAATAATATAGTCATCCATAATGCCACTACATGTATATTTGACACAAAAAACATTTACAATGATATAGTCATTCACAATGCCACAAATAAAATTTACAATGATATAGTTGGCACAATCCCAACTCAATTGAAATGATCACAAATAGTCGTACATCTCAATTACAAATATGCAAGATAATATAATAAAAAATACAAGCTCCAAACATGGCTACAACTCAATTATCAAGAACATACATTTTTTGCATTAAAAATTAATAATAAAATTGAAAAATGCGAGATAATATAATTATCATACATGCCACGATTTTTTTACAATGATATTCACTTTAATTTCTCATGATAATACAGTTTAACAACATGTATTTTTTGCATTAAAAATTTAAAAAATTAAAAATACATTTTTAATACAAAACTACAGTAAAAATATAATACAGTTTAACATCATGTATGTGTTAATGTATTTTTTTGCATTAATAACAAATTAAAAAATACAGTTTTGCATTAAAAATATAATAACATGTATTTTTTTGCATAAATAATCTATCAACATGCAATTTTTTTAACTAAAAATTTAACAATAAAAATTAAAAATATTGTTTAATTCCTCATGATAATAAAAAACTAGTCACAATTTTTCGAAAAATCACGATTTTTCAAAAAAATTGCCCATGAATTTAAAAAAAAAAAAAACGCAGTTCTTCACAGACCCACATAACATAAGTCATTCCAACTCAAAATTCCGCCTCAAATCGAATAAATTACATCAAATTGAATACATGTTTTGATAAATAACACTATAAGGAATCAAAGCCCTATAATTTTAACACATTATTATCAAAATATTAAATAAAATCGATTGAATTGAGGGAGAAAAAAAAAACGCAGTTCTTCACAGACATCAGTCATTCAATTCCAAAAATCAAGCTC
>NW_006498102.1:1725586-1737524 GCF_000471905.2 Amborella trichopoda
ATTTTAATAAATTTACCTATATATATGATGTGCATGTATATATTTAAAGAGTGTGGTTTTTATAAAGTTGCAACCTTAAACAATCCAATTAAGGCGCACCTCCAAATTTTATCATAACATGTAATTTTGGTGTAAAAAATTCTTAGGATTATCTTAAAATCTATTTTCATCTCTAACTATAAATTTTTAAACTCCAAAAAATGGTTAAGATTCAGTATATCTATAAGCATATAAAAAATCTTGAAAATAGACTGCCTAGATAATGTGTTGCAAGATGCACTATTTCTGTGAATCAACATCATTTTTTTTTTCATATCATACATCTCGATGTTGAGATGATCAATTTAGGATTTTTCAACATTAAACCAACCTTTTCAGATAGATTTTTGAGGTGCATCTTTAATTCTACATTTTAAGGTTGAACTTTATATATACTTTTTCCTTACATTTAGACATTTTTTTTTTTTGAGTTAAAACAATGCTAATAATCTCCATATACAAACATCATAAAGATCCCACAATCTAAAAGGTTTTTACGGAAATTTGTTTCATGCAACGGGACTATATTTCTACATTTGTGGTCCCCGAGTTATAAAGCATCCATCTTAAAGAGGGATGTAAATAAGTGGTCTATCTAAAAATAATTGAAACTAACCGTCCAAATGTTTGCTTATAAAATTATTATTTTTACTTTTTAAAATTTATTTATTTTTTCATATTCATGATCTCCATGTTAAAGATTACATGTCCATAAAAATTAGGTCCAAAAATCCCTCTCCAAAACAAATTTTTAAGAGGCCACTCATTTCTACATGGACTCATACAAATCCTCTTCTTTTCTGAAAGCCCTTGGTTCTCAAGCCTTGCTTTCACCCCTAGTGGATTGTGAATTCTAGCTGGAAAGGTCAAAGGTGTTATTGCATACTTACTCTTCCAAATTCATATATGGTCAGGACTTTCCAATCACATAGCAATTCCTTCAGAGTGGGCTACTCCAAACTCCAAACTTTAGATATATGGACAATAGGCCCCGAAAAGGAAAATAATTACTTTAATGGTGTACTTCTTCTTGTGAGCGACCAGTGCGGAACAACCCACATGGGCCCATCTGGGAAATTGTCCAAATGCTCACCTGCTTGTATAATGGAGTCAGCTGCTTTTGATGGGTGCGCCAAATTTTTATTAAATTCAATGACTTTTCACAGCACTATGATTTTGCCTTTTCCCTGGAACTTAGCAAACTGTATCTCTTCATGAGTTTTCTCCAGGTGGCTCGTATTTTTACAGGTAGCTCTCTCGTGCTCTTCTTGCTCAATAAAATGGCGCTCTTTTACTCATGCAAGGCTTCAAACTCTCTGCAGGTGCACCTTTTATTCATGTATATGTGTTGGATGTTTCATTCATTCGCTATTTGTTCTTCATTATCTGTCCACTGGTGGCCTTTTCATGATGTTTTGATGGAAAATATAAAAACCCAACTTGGTATTTGAGAACTGGTTTTCTCATTTCACTGATGATGACACTTGTGAATTGTCTGAGAAAAATCCCCATTCTCTAATAAATACAGTAGCTTGCCAAACCATTTTACACATGGTTTTTGGACTTGGTTGTTGTAGTGCCTCCAATGGGCAACTATCATAGTCATGGTTATGTTAGAGGGCTTACTAATCAGTGTGTCTTGTGTGCTATGTCATGCTTGCAGATCTTTGCAAATTATGAGGGTTATATTTGTAATCTTGGTTCTCCTTGTTTAACAAATTCTGAAACTTTGGATGCCTTCCTATTTCTGATGATTTGGGAAAATCAGTCATTGGATGCAAATTTGTGCACAAATGCTGAAATCAAACCTCTTTTTTATACTGTAACATATTCATTCTCTTGTAGGTCCATTGGTCATACCACCCTAGACAATTCAGCCACTTGTATAGTTTGAAAAGAAAGGATGTCTTGGCTTTCACAGAAATGGGAATTGAACACAGACATAGTCACATTCTGAGAAGGGAGCCGAGCTTTATTGGAGGAACCAAACTTATACTTATTCCGCGGAAAATGACATCCTTACCCTCTAATACCAAGGGATTACGTGTTTCTGCTTCGTGTAATACTTCTATATTTGCGGCTGTATTTTGCTTCTAAATGCATTATTTGTTGATTTATTTATGTTCTTTTTGTTTATTAGATTAGATGTGCTGATATCCAAAATGTATGTAGGTTTAGTGTGCCTGTTATGCAAACAAGGATATTGAATATTTGATCCATACACAATGTTTCATTCTGATTGTTCTAAGTCTGTTATTGAAAAAGCCAAGATGTGTGCTTTATAATTACGTTGATCCTACTGAGACAATATGGCTTTCTCAAATGTTAAATTTTGGCTTTCAATGTATGAATGTGCTTCCTCAATTGAATGTACTATTCAGATTTTTTTATTTTTGTAATTGTCCTCTATAATTCTTCACTACAAAGAAATCACAACAGTCTTTGAAACTTTGGTTTTCTCAGAGAATGCTACTCCTCGTTTATAATCTTTACGTTGTGATGTTATGTTGGAATGTATGTGCCATCCCTGGACAGAAAAATCAGTGTTTGTCCTTGTTAGAAAAGAAAACGTATTCTCTCAATGTGTGTGTGTATGTGCACATGCTCACTTTGGAGTTTAGATGGAGTTTCGATACATTTGTGTCTAGCTGAGTGTGATAATAAGTGTTCTTCAAAAAGAGGTAGCCTCGGGCATTTTTTTTTCTTATGTTTGAAGTTAGTTGTCACTAAAAATTTCTAGGCATGTTTACTGCCCCTAACAGCCCACAACAGTCTCTAGGGTCTTTTGCATCATGCATCATGATACTCTTGCTCAGAAGTTCTAAGAAGTGTAAAAGTGTAGAAAAGTCGTCTTTAATGACTTCAGAGTTTCATTATGGGCATCACTTTTAGTCCCCATGATGTTTTTCGTCTTTACTTCATTTTTATCTCCCAAAAAAAAAACCGTCAAGTTGCATTTTTTTTTCATGTTTCTTGGTTTGGTAATTGTCAAGTTGTTGATTTTTAATGCAAAAATTGGGAAAGCGACGATGTTAGTTTGCTAGCTCAAATGACACATTTCCTGATAATTTCCTTTTAGTCAAAACGAAATGTTTAAAATTTCTGTTATGTATGTTCTGACGTATATGGAGATTTGAACCATCTTCCAGCAAAAATCTGATTTATGTTTTTGTGATCCCTCATGCTTGAAAGTACAATTTTTCCAAAACAGATGGATGAATATAGGATGTGAATTGAAACAGAAAATCTTTACCGTTTCATTTAAACATGAGTTGTTTTAATGAAAATGGAAATACACTTGTCTGGTTGGATAAAGTTGTTCTAGTTTTAGTTAGCACTGATTTGGTGCTTTTCATTTGGCAGGCCTTTTGCCAATTTGAAATGCATCGGTGCATTTCTTTGCGCCAGCTCAGCTTAAACAAGTCCCTCATGTTGTAAAAAGGCCCAATTTCATTATCATGTGCTTCCATGACTCTGTATGTTCTTAGTGAAGTCAATTGCCTGATTCTTCTCTGCTTTGTCTATGTTTTATGATAGCGGTCTAATATTAGCATTAGAATAAAATGCAAGGTTCCAAAATTTGAAGTTCTGAATGTGGTCAAAATAAAATATCGATCAAAGTCAAAAGAGAAATGAGAAATGGAATAAAACCAAAATCTATGACTTCAGTCAAAGTTCACCTCTAAGATTGAAGAAAATGTGCCAATTTTTATAAATGCAAGACGCACACGCACAGAGTCAATGATTGCTGAAATTTAGACAAAAGTTAGCAGGCTTCAGCCTGAGTTTCAGAGGAACAACTCCTGCACTTTGTATAGACGTTAGCCCTCTAGGCTATTTTTGGTTTTCCCAGTCGAAATTGGGCCCAATCTGCCTGATTACTACATGCAAATAATACTTTTAAAGGCTGCCCAATGCATCTTGTCTGCATGGAGCATGTTGGGGAGGTCTTTTATTGCATATAGAAAGAGCATTCTCTCACGTTTTCTCATAACTGATCTCCTACAGGGTTCACAAGTTCACAGATTGCTAGTGGAGTCTTCACAATGGGAACGGCTGCTGTTCTTCCATTCTACACGCTCATGGTTCTAGCCCCTAAAGTGGAACTGGTGAGATGAAGATACCATAGTTAATTTCCCTTTCTTGCAGACTTTTCTTGTCTAACCTATAAGTTTTCTTGGTGAGGATAAAAGGAATCTTATCTAAATTATCTCAAATTTCTTGCAGACTTTTCTTGTCTAACCTCTAAGTTTTCTTGGTGAGGATAAAGGAATTTTATCTAAATTATCTCACAATTTGAGAAAAATAAATTTCAAAGAAACCATACGATAATAAAATGAAAAAACAAATCTTTGACACAGAAAAATTGGTATAAAGCCTAGGACAGTAAATATTACGTGAGGCTGGTGGTGCTGCTAAATGTAATGAACTACATAAGCATTTATATTTCAAGCAAAGTATATAGCGAGCTATTTAATCCAGTTGTAACTATAAAAGAAGAAGCTATTTTTTCCAATATTCAAAAGCCTCGTCCCAATTGGAGTTCACGGCATTAGGAGTGAGGGTGGGAGGGAGGGAAGGAGTTCTAAAGTGATGTCTATGACATACTTATTAACATGGAAATTTGCTGTATAGAGCGAGAGAGAGAGCTTTAAGATCATGTCTATGACATACTTATTAACATGGAAATTGCTATGTAGTTTAAAATGTGTAATGTGCATCATGAATAAAGAATTGGCAAAAACATATTGTAACATAAAGAACTACCAATAATAATTTATTGAAG
Source organism: Amborella trichopoda (assembly GCF_000471905.2). Next base: position 1,730,412 of record NW_006498102.1, read on the forward strand.
TGAGAAACATAAAGAACTAAATATAGTTCACTAAGTCGACTTACTGACAAGGTTACTTTGATATCAATCATATTTGGCGCAACTGGCCTTGGGTTAGAAGATACTCTGGATGTGTGACACTTCCAGCCTCTGAAAGTTTATTTCTCAGGACTACGGATAGAGGGCAACACACTCAAAGTGACTTAGTGGGATATCTTGGCCACCGCTAGCCTTTGGAGACTGATGCATGTGCTAGAAAACTCCCCAAAGATTGTTAGTGGAGAGGGATGTCTTGATTATGGGATCTTTTTACATGCATATAGCTTTGTGAAAAAGGGGAAGATTGCATGTCAATGACTCTTTCCTTTGTAATGCTTTGTTTTATGCATCCATGTGTTATTATATTATTGAAGGAAGATCTAGATTTTATTGTTTTCTTTTTATTTATTTTTTGGAAAATTTAACTGCATTTCATCACCCAAAATTGATGTACAAATATGGCTTTTCAATGTACAACACAGGGCCTACAGACACTAGATCCCAAAATTATACCCCACTCATCAAACAATGTTACCGCTATATGTTTTGGTGACTCCATCACAAGCAAGCGGATTGGCTTTTCCTCATTAGACTCACACCTCACATGGTTGAAGGAAGCTTGCATATCCTTTATGAGTGTCCTTTTCTTCAAATACATGGAGGCACCAAGGACATGTCCTTACCCATCGCCCAGCTGATGACTTTGTTTACTTCCCCCTCCCCCTTATTATGATTCAGTACCATCTTGTATAAATGTTTCTAAGCCCCCTCAAAATGCCTCTGATGCCGGCAGGCCTTGAATTCCCATTTGAACTTCCATTGAAGTTCAATACCCATCCCTCAGATGGCAAGTTCCATTTAGTAGATATACCATACTCAAAGTCAGCCACTGAAAAACCCCCAAAACCCCTTTGTAGATCTGGCCCACAAGATCATTGTAGCCTTGACTCATTCTTGCAGCTTGTTTGCCTTGTTTCCCTTGTCATTGAATTTTCCTGTCATTCCTCTCTGGCGATATCAGCGAAGGTATAGCCAACAGGGTTAATTTCCTAATTAATTAGGACATTCTTAGGCAGTGGTGGGGTGAATCATTGTACAAACAAATTCTTGATAAATGCATGATAGACCCATAATACCAAACAAAGGTTAGCACAAACATCCATACTTGCATAGGTGCCATATAATGTAAGAATTTGTGATTTTAAAATCCCCTTTGTACATTGTACAGTTCTTTGGGATTCACATTCCTGTCATAGCTAACACCTTGTTCGAAACTACCACCCATTAGAAACCTTGGGTATTTGGCGCTCCTAGGATCATCCAATCCCCATGAGCTATGGATTTCCTCAGTGGTTCTGGTGATGATTCGATGCACTGACCTCAGCCAGAACTCCATATCAGCTTATCTACTACTTCCAGGTTGAAAAAAGGTCTGTTTCAAGTCCTGTAGCATCTTTCTTTAATGCTCACATGACATCCCGAGTCCAATGCGTCTTGTAGAAAGTATCATTCACTGTTTCAGTAACTGTGATATTTGGATTAGTAGCCAAAGCTTAGGGTATTGTTCACGCTGAGGTTGATTTCCAATTTACTAAACCAAAACCTTGTGTGTGTCTACCATTTCCCACATGCATTTTTCCACAAATATTTACCTGCAGCTGTTTATACCATTCCATTTCTCAGAGAATCTACCTTTGCTAGAATACTCCGCAGCCACCCAACTTCTCCAGTGCCATGCTTGCCACCTGCTGTCATCACTGGTCAGACAGCTTTCTGGACCTTCACCACCACTTTCAATAGCACAGCCTTCTTCATGTCCTTGATTTTGCGGATGCTCAGCCTCCCTTTACACTTCGGCTTACATGCCATGTCCTAAATCACTCAATGAAATTTGCGTTTAATCACTTAATCACCCCGAAAGAAGGTCTGGCGTTGTCATTTTAGTTGTGTTTGTGATATACAAGGAAATGGAATAGAGGAACATATAGCTGACGGCTCTGTCAATGTTATCCTGCCTCCCAATGACAAAAGTCTAGGTTTCCGAGCTGCTGTCTTTCTGCTATATCTTTACATGAACCCTTATAAAGCTCTTTTGGTTTGCATAGGCACAACTGCGGACATGGTATTTGTTGGCAGCTTGTCAACGCCACTTCCTACACATACTGTCAAACCCTGGAGTTCTTGAGACAGAGACCCTATCAGTTTAGTTGTGGACATGCTAACTCTTAAGCCACCTCAAAAGCATCTCAAAAACATCTATAGGCTGTTCATTTGTTCCTTGCTTGCATCACAGGATACTAACATATCATTTGCATATTGCATATTGGAAACCGATAGGCCTTTCAGCAAGGCCTTCAATCCTGATTCGGTTGAACCGCATAGACCCCATCTAGCATATGACTGGAGCTATTCAGCACAATTAAGAACAAGAAAGTGGGGAGAGAGGGTCTTGTTGGAAAATCCTTAGGTAGTGCATTGATAAGCACTTAAAAAATGTAAAAGTGGGCAAACAACTTGAATTACAGTTCATTTCTCCATCAGTCTCATTTTGTCATCAGGAACTGCCCAGCCCCAGAATGGAAAGCTTTTCTGAAATCTAATTTGCATGTTTCTATGGGATTTGTTCTATAGCTTGTATGCACTCGTGCTCCCAAGGCTCTGTGAAGTATCTGCTTATCCTTGACAAATGCAGCGTGTGGTTGAGAGTTGAGAGATTACGGGAGGCAATACTTCTCCCAGCCTACCAGCAATGACTTTTGCTAGTATCTTATAGACATTCCTCAGTAAATTAGGGGCTCTTAGATATTTTATCTAGCACCAATAGAAAGAAAATATCTGGAATTACTGTAGTAACTTTTTTTTCGCAGGTAATTCTTTTTTTTTCCTGCATTATGCCTTTGATAGATTCCTACAAATACATGCCTGTCATCCTATATTAACAATTTTGAATATTGACTAATGTAGTGTTTTACTAGAAAAGCATATATTCTTTTATCAATTTTGTAAGTTTGCAATACCAGTAATCTACTCAATATGCTTCCAATTCATGAAGGCCTAGTGTGTTGCTTTGTGTATTTGTGTGGGTTACATAGATAAGTGTGTAATTTCACTATCTTTACATTTCTTTATTTTTTCTACTTGTCTTGGGTAATGATTTCATATATTTCATTTATGTTCCTTTCTGTCCATAGCTATCCCTTAACATTTTTAATATATTGTTAATTCAGAGGAAAGCTTATGAATCAAAGTTCCATTTTTATTCTCAATCTGCTCTAAGCTTCAGTGCACTCATGATAATATTGATTATGATCATATATTTTCTGTATTACTATAAAATACAGACCAGGAGATCCATGGAAAGCAATATACCCTACATTGTGCTTGGAGCTTTGTATGCTTATCTTCTCTATCTCTCTTGGACACCTGACACCCTACGGCTAATGTTTACTAGTAAATACTGGCTCCCTGAGGTGTGTATTTAATAGTTCCACATTGCCTATTAGTGTTGACATACTGCACGTCTCCACACTCTCTTTTGTTTGGCTCTCTATGTTATGAGGACAAAGTACACATAAAAGGACCACCTCAATTCCTGATGATATACAGGGAGATCCACTTCCCTGGGGCTGGATAGGACATTCATCCAGCTATATATAACCTCCACCGTGTATTATCAGAACAGTGGATTGTCCTCTGAATTACCATATAACATCCTTGATTGCATTCTGAAATACACTTCCCATGTTGTGTCCGCTCCATCTTTCTTAATTAGTGATACTATATGAGGCTCTTTGTGCAGTTGCCTGGTATAGCACAAATGTTCTCGAATGAGATGACTCTGGCTTCTGCATGGCTCCACTTATTGACTGTTGATCTTTTTGCAGCAAGGTATGCTATAAAGAAGTTTTTAGTTGTTCCATATATCTACTTCTGTAGCATGGCAAAGGATAATAATAGGTCGTCCTTTTGTAGTTTGCTTTAGTGCTAATAATATATTATTTCTTGAATCTGATGTCATTGCATGTGAAATGTGACTTGACTCAAATTATGAAGTCTTTCATCCTCTCTAAGAGTTTCATAATGAATCTTCTTAGGTACCTTTTGCCTCCTTTCCTCCAAATTTAGGATGCAGCAAAGGAATCCAATCATACAAAACAGTCATTTTTGTGAATATACCCTCCCTACGTTAGGATTCATGATTACTTTAGATGCTCGACCTCTAAAAGACCACAGTTCCTTAGTATTGACTTGGTATTCCATTCCTGTAGACCATGAGTGGTTGAATACCATGCAATATCTGGTCTTTCTTTTCCATGTAGAATGTCATTATTCTACATCTATGTAAAGAAAAATACATGTAATTTGATATAGTTATTTTGTTAATCTCTCTCTCTCTCTCTCTCTTTTTGGAAGATATGGGGCAGCTGCATATTAAGTGTCTTCTATGATTTCGTGTTCAGGCAGGTGTACCATGATGGACTTAAGAACCGGGTTGAGACCCGGCACTCAGTCTCTCTATGTCTACTTTTCTGTCCAATTGGGATCATATCCCATGCACTAACAAAGATACTCTCAAAGAGCACTGATGATATGAAATGACATGTAGGCATTTCTCTTGTGAAGGACACATTAATATGGAAAATTGATGGATTTTGTGCCTTCTTATTCATGGTTTTTGGGTTAAAAGAATGAGCACCCATCGGCACAAGGCCAACTACATGAAGCCCTGACTGGTGTAGAAGGCAATGTGCTCATTTTGGGGCTACGTCAATGTTCAATTTCATAAAACCAGAATGTATTTTCTTTCCAGATATTGTTTTCACAGAAGTGCGTGTATTGAAAATGAAGTGGCATAGAAATGTACACATGGTTCACAAACAGTAAATAACATGTCATCTCGACTGTTAGTTGTCAACAGCTGATGGTTCAAGATGAACATGTATAAGCCAATTGAGCATAAGAATTGGTAAAGTCAACCATCCGTCGTCCACAATGGTCGGTTGATGTGATTTGAATTCACTATTTACATGCTGCAATGTATCATGGAATATTTTCCTATGGAAATTCAAGAACGGGGGTAACACTCAACATACTGGTAAAATTTGCTAACCCCTTAAAATGAGCTCTCTGTGTCTCACTCGCTCTAGACATATTCGCACAAGGCTATTTCTGAGCTGTATAATAGAATTTAGCCGAGATTGTAAAACAATTAAATTTGGCAATTAAAGTTAGTAAAGACGGACAAAAATCATTGTTTGGCAAATAACTTGGGGGTGTGTAGTTGAGTGAGAGAGCATCAAACTGTTTTAAGCTACTCAGAGGACTTCCGAACGGAATTCTCCTTTTCCTGAATCCGAGTTCTAAGGCTATGCTTCTGGTCTTGGCCAACAGGAAGAAAAGACATACTAGACATTGCCTCAAATCCCAAATAAAGGTGAATGCTTTCACTCTAACAAGGCTTGATCTCAGCCCAAATTGATTGGAATCCTGATAGAACTTGCTGAATTCCTATTTAAAATTTTCTTTTTCAATAATATGTAACACACATAATGCAAATGAAAGCTACTTTTGAGACCAAAGCAAGTGTTCTTCATGCAATTTTTGTCCGATAAAGAGAGAAGCTTGGTCGATTTGATCGCTCATAATGGCAAAATTGGCAAGATTATGTAAGAACTAGACCAAAGCTTTTCCTAAATTTGCCAAGAATATCTCTAATTTGGCAAATGCTGTATAGGCTCATACAAGCCCCAACCCCAAAATATTTGTTTTTTTTTTTTCTTTTTACTTTTTTGGGTAAATCCAAAATGGTTTCTTCACCAAAAGAAAGAAAATCACAAACACAAACTGACAAAACTAAAAGTGGGTTGAATGTGCGAGCACAAAAATTTGTTTTCCACCATAATGGTCTAGAGTTTAACCTTGAAGGACTCCATTTCCACTATTAATGGTGTACAATTTACAGTATGTGGCAAAACTCGCTAAAAACTGATGAGCTACAAGCTGTGCAGATAGAAAGAACTCACAATGTGCGGAAGCCTCTGGAAGTCAATAGCAATATTACAGTACTAATTTGATACAAATACATATGACCAGAAAAGATTTACTCTCAAGCAGGAAAACTCATAGATAATACTGGTAATTACATGTACGTCAATATTACTTATTCTGTCATCTCTTGTGCCAAACTCTGTAAACTTGAGCTTTAAAAATCTTAATAAGTGCATGTGTCTCGTTCAGAGTCGAGTCCCAAGACATTCGCAAGCACATCTAAAGCTTTGGCATCTCCCATTCAATAACCTTTGAAGTCTTGGCTTTCCAATCACCTCTCCTGTCAACATCCCTGAGCCCAAAAGGTTTGGACTTCCAAAATTACTAACCTTGTACTCCTTGCTCTGGGTGGCTATGATTTCCAACGCCAGCACAGGGAGTCGCAATGAATCTATATTTCCTTGCCAGGAAAACTGCAAGAATTCTGACAATTTTTCTATAATAAAGTGTTTGTGTACGAGTATGTTTGTTGTGCATGCATGTGTGTGTGAGAGAGAGAGAGACTTTCTACAATGCAGCCCGCTCCATTGCCATGCATGCTACTTGTGCTCAAGTGGGAAGGAGGGAGAATTTCTAAAATGCAGCCTGCTCCATTGCCAGGCATGCTACTTGTGCGCAAGTGGGAAGAAGTGTGTATCAGGACGATGGTATTTATATAATTCAAGATTCTACTAATATCAACAATCAATCATTTTTCTAGGTAAACTTTCTCAACAAAAAAATAATCAAACATTTTTCTAGGTAAACTTTCTCAACAAAAAAACAATCAATCATTTTTCTACCGATTAAGGTTTCTAACACTTTAAGAGTAATGGTTTAAAGAGACTACTCATGTTTGTAATTATTCTAAGAATGGTACTCTGAAAAAGAGAGAGAGAGAGAGAGAGAGAGAGAGAGAGAGAGAGAGAGAATAATAACAACAACGACGACGTACGTACGTACTACTATATATAGAAGAAAGAACTAAACGTTAAAGTTAGTACTAACTAACTTATCTGCTAGTAGTACGTACACGTACGTAGTAGTTAAGTAAACGACTACTACGTA
>NW_006498102.1:1737611-1754226 GCF_000471905.2 Amborella trichopoda
AAGAGAGAGAGAGAGAGAGAGGAGAGAGAGAAATTAATCCAAAACCAAGGCACGTGTACTTCATATAATTGAGAAAAAAGCACAAAAAAATTTGGGTATTCAAACTATTCTGCATTGAGGTTACCATACCCGATATGGTTAAGTAAAAAGCATACTCGAATAGCCTCAGTATACAATCAATTCAATATTAAGGCCACCGCAATTGGTTAAAAAATGAGTTAACACACTTGATTCACTAGTTCAAAATCGATCCAAAATTAAAAGAAACCAACAAGTTCGATAAAGCTACAAAGCAGATATATATTTGAAGTAACCCTCATGGTGGCAAACAAACACCTCAAGACCTAGAAATGTAAGAAGAAATTATGACAATTATTAAGTGAAAGAAGCACTTAAAGAAATAATATTCATTCCAAACACCAAATACTTTCTGAGATTGATAAGTTGATTGCACAAGTGGATGACGATAAAGCTATTAACATTGTCCAAAACCTTGCAAAAATGTTCGATTTCTATACTTTCTTTAATAGAACATTGCCAACTCCCAACACACTAAGGCCCAATTGAGGTGGAGAAAGTAGATATCATATTTGACTATGCCATATCACAAACTAAGCCAAAACAAGTTTTTCTTGTTCCAATCCCAATCAGGTTTTGTAGCCTCCTTCAAATCAACAGGGTCCAAAAACGGACGAGCAAACATGATGCCATGGCGTTCTACATAGAAATACTTCGCAAAGGTTTTGAGCAATATTACATGGACATTGATGAGTATTGGTGACTCCAAGGATCTAAGGTGTTCATTACTTCGGTAGAACCACGTATGTAAGATTATTATTTAAAGATAAAAAAAAAAAATTTCTCTATAGTATAATTTTCCTTTCCATACCACATAAGAATCGGATGCTGAGGTGGTTAGAGTAAAGGGCAGCATGCCCAAAATGGCTTGAGATAGAACCTTGTTATGAGCCCCACCATAGTCTTCGATTGTTTTTTATAGAGCCAGGTTTCCTCAAGTGTGGACATGCAAACACTAACCAAAAGGTGAAGTATTCTGATGAAACTGGTTTTGTGATCCCCATTGACCAAAACTTGTTAGCCCAAGTTCAAATCCTACCTCAAGCAATACTTTCAAATAACTAAAATGACTTTTCAAAATTGATTTCTAAAATAACGTTTTGGTGATTTGTACAGGTTGACGGGCCTCAGCCGAGTCAACCTGAGTCTGGCCCAAATTTATATGGAAACTTGACGTGAGACCATTTTTTACGAATTAAAAAATAGTCCCCATTATTTTATATTTTACACTAAAGTCCTTTTTGTCAGTTTTTTTCCCCAAAAATACCCCCGTTTCGGCACTTCCCCAAAATTTTCTTTTTTCAAGTGAAGAATGGCCCCGACATTTCAAGTGCCAAATCCATTATTTCAAGTGAAAGAAAGGTTCGGCACTTGAAGCGAAAGAGCCATCTTTCACTAAAAAACTAAGTGTTATAATGGTTCCGCATTTTGGCACTTAACAATTTTTTCTTAATCAAGTGTCACGTGGAACTTAACACTTGTTTTAAGTGTCATATGACACTTCATTTAAGTGAGGTGTCAAACCCATGTAACACTTAAAATTTTTTTAATGGAAGATGAGTAGGCACTTAAGATGAGTGGCACTTTAAGTGCCGAACCCATCTTTCACTCATAATAATGGGTTCAGCACTTGAACCATTCAACCCATTTTTTACTTGAAAAAACATGGTTCGGCACTAGAAGCGCCGAATTGGATATTTTGGTGAAAAAATCTAACAAGAAAAGGTACATGGGTGTGAAACATGAAAACTATTTTTATTCCAAAAATATAATGGATTTTTATGTTAATTTCGGCCAATGAACACAAGTTTTGCTAGGAGAAAGGAGTTAATATACAAGGATGATGGATAGATCTAATTCACCAATCTTGGGAGAGAGGAAAGAGAGATAAAGTGGAGTGCGCTGAAAGTTGATGCAAAAGCTGGGCAACTGCAGCTTTCTCCTTTCTCTAATTCCCCTTATAAATTTTCTAAACCACTCGACTTATTAATTGGGATAAGTCTTGGATGACGATGATGATCATGGGCTTTCTCCATTACCAGTCCGCTATCAAATACACGAACAACTGAATAACAAAAAAGATTTCACACATACAAAGTTTTACCCATACATATACACAATTTAACTTAAAACTTTTGCAAAACTATACTTAATTTCTGCAACAAATAATACTGTTCTGCTTTCTTCTTTGACTAGTAATTGTTTGCTAATAATTGTTTCAAAATTTGGACCCTAAACTATTTTGTTTGTCATCTTGAGAGAGAGTTTAGATACATGACACCCTTTTTTCTCCTTCACATTTAGTGAAAATTTTGATGCAGCTTATCAAACATGACAGTTGTTACAACCTTGCTCAACTTCATGCTTGTATGCAACAAGTATATTGCACTCAGGTAGAACAAGTTTTGTTGCCCTGCTATCAACTCGATTGGATACAACGTCTAAAGATGTGTCTTTTTAAACAGACTGAATACAGTTTCCTATAAGTTGATCACTTTTATTACTAAGTAGATTTGAGGGTTTTTGTTCTGATATCAAATTAATTGAATACTTAGACTAAGGATGTTTCTTCTTACATAAATTGAGGACAAATTCCTATGTGTCGGGACACATTATTAGTCCCATCATTTAGCTGAGTTTCATTCTCAATTAGATTGAGCACAATTGCCTCATAGTTGAATTAATATTGTTCGCAAATAGAAGCAGTACTCCATTCTCAATTAGATTGAGTAAAATTACGTCAAAGTTGAATTAATACTGTTCTCAAATAGAAGCAGTATGTTTTATGTTATTGTAATTGAAGCACACTTGCCCAGATGTTAGATCTATTAAATATGAAGTCAGTTCACATTGATATTGAATATTTTTCCTCTCAAATCTACAAGGGGTAGTAGCCACGGTAGTGTTTTAAGAGTAAGAATGACAACATCTGAGTGACTGAATTCATTAAATATAACAAATTCAACATCTGAGTAATTGAGTTCAAAGTACAAGAGCATGAAACTCACAAGGTCCATTTGTGAGTAAAATTAATCCACAGCCAAAACAATAGTGTTCTCAATCTAACCAAGAAAGAAACACAAAAAAAAGAGAATATCAAAAGTATACCCCATATAGGGAACCATACCCAAACAATCTAAGTAAAAAACATACTCAAATCTATTTCAGGGGACGGCCTTCTGTGTCTCCACACACATAAATATGTGTCTAGGGACAAGGGCCATCCCATCTTTTAACTGATGACCCTAAGCCCCAACAAAAAGTGGTGCAGCATAATGGCAGGCACTTTGTAAGTCCATCATTATGGACTACCTAACAAAAGTTGTTAGGTGGCTTGGGCCCATACAATCAAAGATGAGACAGTTTTTGTCCCCAAACACATCTACTATATATGTGCATCAGGACACATAAAAAGTTCTCCAAAAGTATTGAATCAAGGGAAAACTTTCTCTCAATCCCTAACCACATCTAAAGTGAAGATGAGCTTTCTATGGATCCCCATACACATATAATTTATGTGTCTGGGGACCAACAGTCATCCGATCTTGATCTAACTGTTGGTAGTGAGCCGACAACAATGTCACATATTAATTACAATCTATCAAAAATAGTTGTCATTAATATGCCTACCCACAAAAGTTGTTACTAATATGTAACATTATTGTCGGTTCACAGCCAATCATCAATCAAGATCAGATAGTTGTCGGCACCCAAGCACATAAATTATAAGTGAATGGAGACCCATAGAAAGGTTTTCCTATAAAATAAGTGCCCAGGACTCAGAGATCAAGCAACTTTGAGCCGCTTGACTAAACCCAAACACATCTAGTTTATATGTGTGTCAGGATACATAAAACGTTTTCCAAAAGTATTCAATGAAGGGAAACTTTCTCTCAGTCCCTAACCACATACAAAGTAAAAGATGAGCTTCCCATGGGTCCCTATGCACGTATAATTTATGTGTCTGGAGACCAACAACCATCTGATATTGATCTAACTATTAATAGTGAGCCGACAACAATGTCACATTAATTGCAATCTATCAAAAATAGTTGTCACTAATATGTATACCTAAAAATATTGTCACTAATATGTAATATTATTGTCGGTTCATAGCCAATCATCAATCAAGATCAAATACTTGTCGGCGCCCAAATACAAATTATAAATGAATGGGGATCTATAGAAAGGTTTCCCCATAAAATAAGTGCCCAGGACTCAGAGATCAAGCAACTTTGAGCTGCTTGACAAAACCTGTTGAGCTTGCCATTATGAAACGGTTGACAAAGTAGCCCACCATTATTGTCTACCGCTTTTTTGTAGCAAAGGCTCATCAATCACACCATTTTTTTTCAGAGTTCAATCTTTGATCAAATGGCTCTGTGATGCAACCCAGAATACTTCTCTTGAGTATCTAGATAAAAGAGATAAGGTTAAAGTTGACAAGAGGAAATGCAGAAGGGGGCTAGTCATTGAATCTATCCTTTTATATTTTTTATTTAATTTTTGAGTCATTTTGTTCAAGGGGTATAAGTAGTAATATCTAGAGTCTTTTATGTCATTTTTATTCACTTGAAGTCTTTTATAATAAACGACAATGATTAGATTAGTTTGATGGCCAGGATTAAGTCTTGGTTAGGATTTTCTTATATAAGAGATGTACTCAAGCATAATGGATGATCTTGTTATGGACTTTTATTCCAAACCCTAGAGCAGCAAGTGCTCCTTCAGAGCTCGACGATCAATACGAACGGTATTAAAGCATGATATCGTAGCATATTACTGTAGCATCAACTTTTGTGCCCAAGATCTGATCAAGAACCATGCCTCCACACAGAGGAAAAAGAGGAATAGCGGCAACCTTGGAAGCTTTTGATTCTAGTTCGCGAGAAGGGATTACAAATCTAAGGAGAATGGTTGAAACCACAGCTCTGCGTTTGGTGCAGATGGAAGCCTCATCTCAGGAGGAAGAGATCGAGGTAGATGAGTCGGTGACCAAGTTGAGGTCAGACGGGGTCAGATTCATGGTGTGATCCTAGTCAAGAGTTTGGTTCATAGTGTCATTGACCTAGGCACGAAATCGATAATGGTTTGAGTAGGTGTTATGGAACTCTATCCAAGGACAACCATGGAAAAACTTTGTTCTCACCAAATGGTTCTCAAGACCAATACATTGTGGATTGGGACTCACCACCAATCTTTGACAAGTACCGGGATGAAATTTTGGGTATTGAGAAACAAGTGGGTGATCATAGCTTTAATGGTGATCCAATTCGTAAAGACGATCAAGAAGAAGATCCTACCATTGGAGAGGATTTTGTAGATGCTCCTATTTTTTATGAAGATCAGGGTGAATGTCAAGGAGTCGTTCCCAAAATATTGGAGGTAAATGGTATCTTAGTCCCCAAAGAAAGCAGAGGAGAATCGTATTTTTCTTCTTTGAGTTTTACCTGAATTTGGGGCATCACATGATATTCCCACCAAAGAGTTCAAGGGATTTTCTCTTGAACCCTTAGCAGGTGAGTTTAATATAAGAGATGCTTACCAAAGGGTTGCTGAAATCTATGAGAGAACTCAGGTTGAGTTGTTGATCTAGGGCACAAAAATCGATATACCACGCTACATTACCACGCTTACTGATCATCGAGCTCTAATACCACCCTGGTGCAGACGGTAGACATAATAGCTTGGAGCTAGGGTTTAGCAAAAAAAAAAAGATAAGGAAGATCCAAAATTAGAGAAGAAACCAAAACCTAAACATAGGGAGGGTACCAATTTTCATTATTTGGCTAGATTTACAAAGGAAGTGAAACAATCTAGGGTTGTGTTTGCACTTGTGAGGAAGGACGAGCCGATGAGTAATTCTGTCATTGAGGTGGTTCGACTACTTTTGGATGAGTTTTATGATGTTTTCCCCCATGAGCTACACCGAAGATTTACCCCCATGCTTTATGTGCAGCACCACATTGATTTGATGCTAGGTGTTATCTTGCCTAACAAGCCACACTATCAAATGAGCCCACAAGAGCATGTAGAGCTTTGCAGATAGGTAGAAGAGTTATTGACTAGGGTTATATCACGGAGAGCATGAGCCATTGTGTTGTCCTAGCGTTTCTTACTCTTGAAAAGGACGACAGCTGGCGGATGTGTAGACAATAGGGTAATAAACAAAAGTACAATGAAATATAGGTTTCTCATACCCCGGCTTGATGATATGTTGGACCAGCTTGCGGGTGCTCAGGTGTTCTCGAAGATAGACTTGAAAAGTGGTTATCATCAAATTCAGATTAGACACGAAGTTGAGTGGAAGACAGCCTTCAAGACTCGAGAAGGCCTATATGAGTGGATGGTCATGCCTTTTAGGTTATCTAATGCCCCAAGCATGCGAGTCATAAAAAATGTTCTCAAGCAATTTATTGGTAGATTTGTTGCAGTGTATTTTGAAGATATTTTAATTTACAGCAGTTCTACTAACCTGCAGTTGCAGCATTTGCGTGAGGTTTTGCTTACTTTGCCAGGGAGAAATTATGCCAACATGAAGAAGTGCACTTTGATGGCTGACCGTGTGGTTTTACTGGGTTTTTGGAGAAGGTGTTAAAGTTGATGAATCCAAGGTTCGAGCAATTGTAGATTGACCGGTGCTGAAGTCTATCCATGATGTGTGTAGACTTCACAATTTAGCCTCATTCTATCGGCGCTTCATGCATCATTTCAGCACTACTATGGCACCTTTCACTGACTATATGAAGAACAAAGTCAACAAAGTCTTCCAATGGAAACCACAAGCAGAAAAAGGCTTCAATGAGTTGCAGCTATCGGCAGCACCAGTCTTTGTGCTTCCAAACTTTGACAAAGTCTTCAAAATAGATTGTGATGCTTCTAAGGTCGGTATTGGTGAGGTGTTAAGTCAATATGGTAGGCCCGCAGCTTATTTCAGCGAGAAATTGAATAGTACCAACCTGGGGGATTCTACTTATGATGTCAAGTCCTATACTATTGTGCAAACTTACGCCATTGGAGACACTACTTGATCCAGCAAGAATTCATTCTTTATTCCGATAATGAGGCATTAAAGCACATTAATGGCCAGAATAAGTTGAATAATCGACATGCCAAGTGGGTGGCATACCTCCAAGAGCTCACTTTTACCCTAAAGCATAAATCCGACACACAAAATAAGGTGGCAGATGCACCAAGTAGGAGAGCCTCTTTGCTTACTACTATGCAGGAGAAAATGTTGGGATTTGACACTTTCTGAGACCTTTTCTCAGCAGGCACAAACTTCAGGAAAATTCTTCTGGATGTTGATTTGGCTGGCGTCATGATTACGTTGTGCATGATGGATTTCTTTTCAAAGGGAACCGTCTGTATGTTCATGATTGTTCTTTGAGGCAACAAATTATCCAAGAGCCACATGGAAAGGGACACTTTGGCAGAGATACGACTTTGCCTTTGGTTAGTGCTGATTATCATTAGCCAAAGTTAAAGCGGGATGTGAGTAGATATGTGGACAGATGCCATATTTGTCAATTCTCTAATGGGATTGCTACTAATGTTGGCATATACATGCCATTACCCATTCCAAAGTCGCCCTGGACAAATCTGAGCATGGATTTTGTCCTTGGTTTGCCACATACACAGCAAGGTATGGACTTAGTTTTTGTTGTGATTGATCGATTTCCTAAGATGGCTCATTATCTAGTTTGTAGAACGACCATGGTTGCCTTGCATATTGCACATCTGTTCTTCAAGGAGATCATTAGATTGCATGGTGCCTAAATCTATTACTTCTGACCGTGATCGAAAGCTTATTAGTCATTTTGGTGGAGCTTGTGGAAGAAGCTTGGCACTTCGCTAACTTTCAGCACTCCGTATCATCCACAAAAAGATGGTCATACTTCTAAAGTGGTGAATCGAAGCTTGGGTAATTTGAGTCAGAGTCTTAGTGGGCAACAATCTTAACCAATGGGATCAGATCTTATCTCACTCTAAGTTTGCTTTAAACAGGTCCAACAATCACTCCAAGGTTTTAATCCTTTTGAGATTGTTTATGGGCAAAACCCAAGGATTACTCTTGATTTAGCTCCAGTTCCTCATATCAACAAAGTTAGTGGCAATGTGGAGAACTTCATCGAACACATCAAATTTGTTCATGACACGGTTAGGCAGCAGCTAGAAGAGTCAAATGCCAAATATAAAGCAGCCGCTGACAAGCATCACTAGCAAATGATTTTTGATGTTGGTGATTTTGTGTGGGCAGTCTTGACTAAGGGATTCCCAGCTGGGGAATATCACAAGTTGAGCCAGCAAATGATTGGACCCTGTGAAGTGGCGCACAAGATTAATGACAATGCCTACAAATTGATGCTTCTCAACCATATTATCACTTTTGATTTTTTAATGTCAAGCATCTCATTCCATATCGTGGTGATACCTCAGACGACGAGCCGCCAAATTTGAGGGCAAGAGGAAGGGGAGGGCTAATACAACCCATAATACTGCTCTCAAGTGTCTAAATAAGAGAGATAATATTAAAGCTTACAAGAGGAACCGTAAAACGGCACAATTGTCATTGAGTATGTCCTTTTATGCCTTTTATTTATTTCTTGAGTCATTTTATTCAAGGGGCATGGGCATAAGTAGTAATTTCTAGAGCCTTTTATGTCTTTTTATTCACTTAAGGTCTTTTATAATAAATAGGCAATAGCCATATCTAGATTAGTTGGATGGGCAGGATTAAGTCTTGTTTAGGGATTTCTTATATAAGAGATGTACTAAAGCATAATGGATGATCTTGTTGTGGACTTATATTCAATACCTTAGAGCAATAAGTGCTCCTTTTATCTTTGGTTTTTTAATCTCTCTAATTTTGGATCTTCCTAATCACATATACTTTATATGTGATTAGGGACACAGATCAGCCCATCAATCAATCCAGTATTAAGGCAACTATAGTTAGTCTATTGAAGTATGCACAATAATTGGTTCATATTAGTATGAAACTGATTGGATATTGAACTATCCACAATACTGGATTCATATTAGTATGAAACTGATTGAATATTGATGCAACTATTACATTCAACAAAGATGCAAAGAATTCATCATCATCATCCAAGCATCATCCCAATTATTTGGGGTCAACTCATCCAAGCCTTATCCCAATTCACCATCATCATCATCATGCAAAGAATTTCTATCCTAAACTTGAACTATGAAATGCGTATTACATATCTAAGTGGCCCTCAATGGGGCAAACAAACAATTTGAGGCCTAAGAATTTTTATAAGACATTAAAACAAAATTACGAAATTTAAGTATCTAGAGAAGCAAGACACATTCGAAAAATAAAATATAATTCTAAAAAGATTGAGAGGATATGTACATATGTGCATTGACAAAACTTGTTGATCCATCCAAAGACCAAAACCATGCAAAAGTTGTAGTGTTTTTGTTCTACTCTGAATAAGGTATACCTTGTTTCTCGCACACTAGTATGTTATGTGAGTTTTAGATGTTCACTAGTAGCTCTCACACACATCAGGTAACCAGAACACCATTATTACAAGTATAACTACAACCACCACTACTTCATTAAAATCATGTTTCACTATTGGACATTTCATAATTGTGAATCAATAAACATAAGAACAAACTAACAACCACGAATAGTAAAAGATAATAGTTCACAATGAATCCTCTCCAAAAAACAATAAAAAAGGAAAAAGAAAGAGAAAGAGAGATGTTTGAGAAGATTTCTCAAACTAACAACCACAGAATAAAAGTTAATAGTTCACAATGAATCCTATTAAGAAAAGTGGGAAAAATCACATATGGACTGGTTATGTTTACCGGAATTACATTTTGGTCCCAAATTTTGGTAAATTTATGCCGAGGTCCCCTTTCTTGTTTCTTTCATTACAATTTTGCTCCTGATCTGAGGTTGCAGACATCAAACCATATTTTTTTTGTTCTTCTTATTTTTGTGATTTCTAGAGTAGTAAGATGCCCCAAATATCGAACTAACGATTTCTAGGGCAGTCTGATATTGGAAACATCGGACTACCCCACACTTAGCTTTTTTTTTAAATACACCGGTCCAATGCTTCCAACATCGGATTGCTTTTGAAAATAAAAAAATATATAAAATTGGGTAGGTCGAATATCTCTAATATCGGACCTCCCAAATTTTCCTTTTCATTTGCTTCATAATTTTTATTTGCAATGGTGAACTAAACCAAAAGCTTATTGGGTGGGTGGGCCATGGCAACAACAACAAAGGTGAAAAATCAATGCAAGGACACTACATCATGCAATGTGACGTGGGTCCAGCAGTAGAGGTAGGCAGGAATCTCACACCTAACCACCTGCTCACTCGCTCACCCCAAATCCAACAATGTCAGCCAGAAGAGACGTTTCCCTCATCCATGTAACATTGCATAGGAACCCATGTTAAAAACAAAAAAAAAATTGGGCGGCCTGATGTTAGAGATATCGAACCGGCCCAATTATCTATATTTTTTTTAATTTCAAATGCGGTCCGATATTCGCAACATCGGACCGGCATATTTAAAAAAAAATGCGAAGTATGGGGCAGTCTGATGTTTTCAATATCGGACAACCCTAGAAATGGGTTGGTCTGGTATCTGGGGTATCAAACTCCCCCAGAGAACACAAAAATAAAAAACAAAAAAATCTGGTCCAATGTTTACAACATCAAACCAGTGGAAAAATTGGAATAAAAAAATGAAAAAGAGGGACCTCGACACAAAATTTGGGAAAATGTAGACCAATCCTTAATTCTGGTAAGATTTTACTAATTTTTCAAAAAAAATACTTGACAAAAAATCTAGAATTTCTTAAAAATTTTCCGATTTTAAAAAATTTGACAAATCTTCAAATTTTGATTTTTGTCAATCTCAAATAGGCTTAAAAATAGTTTTCGAGGGTTAGCCTACTTCCCCATCCCCACCAAAAAAAAAATTCCCCCCCCTTCAAAGGGAGAAAAAGACACTTTTGACCATAGTCCAAGGGCAATTTCTGCCCTTGGGCCATGAACGACCAAGATGGGTGCCTCGGCTAAGATGTGATATGCACGGCTTGGAGGGCCTCATCAACCTAAGCAAAGCGCTTGAGCACCCGCCTTGCCTCGGTGCTGCCACTTGGGCATGACAAAAAACTGCTTATTTTTACATTACTACTTCACACTTCTAAATTCTGTGTACTGAAATATAAAACCCTGAACCAAGCAAATCTCTTTATATCCATTTGACATTATCCTAATCTTTTTCATCTCTTACATCAATTCTATTATAATTTCCCTACGCAATCTTTTTGACCTTGAACATTAGCATTTATATGCTTCCAATTACCTTTCAGCAGTTGCCCATATCACACAATATCATACGCTAATTTAACATGAGGGCTTCGCAGACCAAGTCAAGCCCTACCACTAGCATCACTTCAAATGGTCAAAATCTCCTTTCAAAATTTGGTATTTGAAATGGCAAATTGATCATTGTACATGTGCGCCAAGCCAGGCTGATCTGAATACAATCCAAAGGGTGAAACTCCTAAGGCCCAAGCCTGACATTACGTAGAGTTCTTGGGGGCAGAACCATAGTTGTTGGAAATGCCTAGGAACCCAAATCGTTTTAGGAACCGGAATCGTAGCCGGCTAGAAGATTCATGTCTTAGGAATCGTTGTCCGTACAATAAGAATCGTTGGGCACGAGATTCCTAGTTTTTGAGAATCGTGTTTCGACTGAAAGAGATCCAAGTTTCATCCACTTATGGAATCGAGATTCCATCCTCCTCGGAATCAGGATTCCCATCCTCCTGGAATCGACACTACAGGAGTCAAGATTTTTAAACATACAGAATCAAGTTTCCGACATCTATGGAATCGAGTTTCTAACATATGTGGAATAGAGATATGTTGTTGTTTCGAATCGAGATTGTAACATATTTGAAATCAAGTTTTTAAAGTATATAAATCAGAGATTCATGCCAGATTACAGTAATATGGACTACGGAATGCGTTTGACAACCCTTACTAGGAATCAAGATTTCATTTTTATGGAGAAGGAAGCCACAAGCACATCTTGAGCCTCATCAACTTTAGAACCTATATTGGATGTCTCTTATTAGAAGGTTTGTTGAATTTTAAAGTGATTGTGTTGACTATTGAACTTATGGTCATTATATACAAAAGACAAGTTTTCCTAAATTGTGATTTTGACTTCATTATTATAAAGACAAAATAGGATTATGTCTACGCCATGATTTTACTTTTAATTGTTTATGTTGTATTTACCAATTATATTTTAAATTTAAAGTAAAGGCTATCTAGGGTGGCAGAAGTGAAATAATGAAACCCTGCAACCACTAGAAACATTCCAAGGAAAATTTCTACTCCAATTGACATAGAATCAAGATTTAATCCTCGCTAAAATCCAGATTCAATATATTTGGGAATGTCAACCCACAATTAATGCGTTCAAGTTTTCAAAGATGTATTGGATCGAGATTTTGAAATTAAGGAATCGAGTTTCCTTGGTTCCGATAAATGGTTTCTAAAGATGTGTTGAATCGAGATTCCGAAATTAAGGAATCGAGTTTCCTTAGTTTCGAAAAAAGTTTTCTAAAGATGTGTCGAATCGAGATTCCGAAATTAAGGAATCGAGTTTCTTGGTTCCTAAAAATGGTTTCCGTGGAGATTCCTTAAAGGAAATGCAAAATCAGGTTTTGGAACCAGAAACGCGACGTCGGTGGATAGATTCCGGTAACTATGGGAAGAACTCCTAAATTTAATTACTTCTAGGAATTTTGATATGTGGGTGCATCTTTACTTTGGAACAGTAGGTGCTTCTGAGAATTGTTCTTCCATTTCCTCGTTGCAATTTTTCTTCCATTTTAGCTACTATTTTCTGTTACATCGATGTCAACCAATTATGGAGGGAAAGAGAGTATTTCCACTTACCCAAAAAAAACAGAGAGAGTATTTCCCCATTATGAGCTTATGGAGTGGGTTTAGTAAGCACATACATGGAAGGCCCAAGCAAACCCATTTGAAGGCAGCCAAGAGAATTTTCCAATATTTAAAAAGTATAGAGGATTTTGGATCTTTCTTCTCATTCAAATGAAAGTAAGCTTGTCGGTTATTATGTTAATGATTGGGGTGATTATTTGAAAGATAGAATATAGGCCCTGCAAAGCTTTTACTTGCTGCTCAAGGAAATAACACATTATTATTTTGTCTAGTTGCGAATTTGAATATTGGGCAGCATCTACATGTTTTGTCATGCTATTCGGTTAAGAAATATGTTAAAGAACTTGCACGTCCTTCAAGATAGCCTTACAAAGTATCAATATTGACAACAAATCAGCCATTGATTGGTGCCTGTTTTCTATGAGATAAAAGTGCACATGTAGATATGTGATTACATTCCATCTAGAAGCATGTCAAAAACAACGAAGTTGAGTGGGTCTTTTGCAGGTCGGAAGATCAAGTTTCTGATATCTTGACAATGCCCTAGAAGTCCCACATCTTACCATGTAAGGACTTTGAATTTGTTCAAAAAATATAGGAGAAGCAAGCATGCCATACTTGGATGCCTTAACACTTGGATAGGATGCCTTAACACTTGGACAGGCTTTAAATTTAGTAAGCAAACAAAGAAAGCTAGGAACACACCACTTTTGGGGGAGATTAGCTCTGCTCTAATTCTAAAACTAAATAGGGACAGTGCAACACTTTCTCAGGGACGAAATCACTCTAATAAACATCACACAAACAGAGAAAAACATCAAATTACAGATGTCCTATAGTTCCATAGTATTGCCTTAAGTGCCTCTCACAATTCCACACATCCATCTCTTTATACAATTGTCTACTTCCTCTTAACATTTTCCAAATAAAACACCTCTAATTATAAATGTTAGAAAAAGAAAAGGTTTAAAAGGGAAAATGTTTGAAAGTGATTAACAGTGTAGTAGTTACAGAAAGCAAAAGTCTAAAAAGTTTTTTACTTTGAGAACCAGTGGGAAGTGAATCTAAATACTTCAAGCAAATTTCGAGAAGTCCAAGAAGAAATTCAAGGCATTTGAAAATTCAATTGATGATTTCTTTCTCGAGATTTTCATTTGAAGAAAGAATAAAAATTGTGAACTAAGGGGTGATATAATGCAATTCAGAAATTATAAAAGGGGTAGTTTGGAAAAGAAAATAGGATGTTCTTGAAGTAGTAAAATCAAACAAGTGTTTCGGAAAAAGGTTATGTCCATTGAATGTTTGGCTGGAAAATTGTATAAAATTTTTTCTAAATACATGTACTGCATTCAAAACATCAAATCAATTTTGAAGGTTTGATGAAGACATCAATATTTTATTTAAGAAGAAAATTTTCATTCAAATGGGTATATTTTTTAAAAACATCATAATTAGAATACCTTCATTTTATGAGGAATATTTTAAACTATCGTCTTAAATGTTTAATTGATAAATATAATTAGTTCACCATTAATTATAAGTTAAAATTTCTGATAAAGCAGCTTATTTAATTAAATAATTAAAATCATAGGAAACTAATATTAACATTCGTTTATTTTAGCAGTATTTAAATAGTGTCCCCAAAAATTTTTAGTTTCATGCATAGGTCCCTTTCTTCAATACATAAAAATTACATGTACAAGAGAAAAATTATGTTGTTTTAAAGATAAAGTTAAATACCCAAGAGAGAGAGATAGAGAAATCTTAAATGTATCCAAGAGAGAGAAGAGAAAAATTATGTTGTTTTAAAGATAAAGATAAATACCCAAGAGAGAGAGATAGAGAAATCTTATATGTATCCAAGAGAGAGAGAGAGAGAGAGAGAGAAATCTTAAATGTATCCAAGAGAGAGAGAGATAGACTAAACCTCTTAAATGCATTTAAGAGAGAGGGCTCACTTTTTTAGAAAAGAGAGAGAGAGAGACAGTAAACCTCTTAAATGCATTTAAGAGCGAGGGATCACTTTTTAAGAAAAGAGAGAGAGAGAGGGAGAGATGGGCGCCTCTTGATTGCATTTATGAGCTAGAAAGAGAGATTACATGCCTTTTAATGCTTCATTGAGAGAAAGATTATGGTCATCTTTTAAGATAAAGAGAGAGAAATTGTGTGCCTCTTAAATACATCAAAAAGAGAGAGAGATTGCGCTTGAAGTGGTTTTCATAAATGGAGTTGGGAAGAAAATGAAGCGTGCCTCTAATGAACGAAAAAGAGTGGGCGAGAGAGCGAGAGTCTGCGAGCGTTGGGAGGAAGACAAATCATACCTATAATGAAGAGAAGATAGAGAGAGAGAGAGAGAGAAAGAGAGAGTGTCTTGCCAACATAATAAGGAGAGGAAAGAAGAAAAACTGAGAGAGTCCAAAACAAAAATGGTTCATTAGAAAAATCCAACTAATATGGGGAACAAAAAAATGAGAGAAACAGAAAAGATCAATCCAATTGAAGAAGATTGGAAAGAAGACTGGAATGAGAAAACTGAGACAATCATGTATTTTTTAAATATTTATTTATCATTTACAAATTTTTTCTTATAGTATGTAGTATTTTTATGGAAAAACTACGACTTGGGGTTTGTCTTTTAACGAGGAATTTCAAATATAGAAATTATTTTGTTAGTTGTAACCTTTTTATCAGTATCAAGTATTTTTTCATTCATTTTCAGATTTTTTTTTTTTTACTATAACTAGTTTTTTAATGGAAGATAATCGTTAAATTAATAGAGTGCTCAATTTATAATTTTTTTATGAGATAAAGGTTGTAGTAAAGCTTTTTAAACCACATCATAATCTTGCGAAAATTTAAGCGGATGCGATATTTACAATAGTAAGGTTATATCTGAACTTAACATTTATTTTGAAATATGATTTTTTGAAATAGGCTTTCCTCTTAAATTAGAGTTTTTGGTTTAATGTAATGTCTTTGAAATTAACATTTTCTTTCAAGAAATCATAGTTTTTGGGTTTTTCCTCTCTCACTCTCACTCTCACTCTCTCTTTCTCTCTCTCTCTATGAATATTTTTATGCATATATGTTGAAATTAATAGTGCTTTTTTATTCTTAATTTTATTTTGGTTTATTGCTTATTGTGCTATCTAATATAGATTTTCTCCAAAGGTTTGAAATAATGCTTTGGAAGATAATCACCAAATTAAGAATGAGCTTTTCAATGAAAGATCGTCGTCAAATTAATATAGGGTGTTCAATTTAAGGTTTTTTATGAGATAGAGGCTTTACTAAAGCTTTTAAGGGAAATCATAATCTTTGCAAAATTACTGTTTATGAGGGATTAACAATATTTAGATTTATCTCTGAATTGGAATAAAAGTTCTAACCATGCTTTTATATTAAATTAGAGCATTTGGGTTCGGGGAATGTCATCGAAATTAACAATTTTGTTTGGGGCATGTCGTTGAAATTAACAATTTTTATTATATTATAACGCATTTTGCTTCTAAAATACACATGCGACACATGTGCGTTTTGGAATAT
>NW_006498102.1:1755168-1790804 GCF_000471905.2 Amborella trichopoda
AAAAATAAGAAGAAAAGAAACATTTATTAGCATTGACCATGTGTGGTGACATCCTACATTTATAAAAAAAACATAAATAAAAACAACAATAACAATTTTGTAGATTTTAAGGCAATTAACGTAAAAATCCCTTTTTTAATTATGAAAAAATTACATACATATCCATTATAGTTTCCGTTATTACAGCTCTACCAAATAGTTTACGTTATTACCACTGTGACCTTTTTTTTTTGTCGAAACAGAAATTTTAAAAAAAGACAACTTTACCCTTTTTCGGTTGTTGAATTGAACAACTAAATTTAAAGTATTTTCGGTTGTTCACAATTGAAAACGGGGCCAATTTCGGTTTTTGAATAACCGAAAATTTAAAATTTTTGGTTCTTCAAGAACCAAATTTTTTTTCTCTCTTGTGGGTATGCATAAGCTCTCTCTACCTCTCGCTCTACATTACATGGGTAAAAATATTTTTTTTTTAAACTCTCTCTCCACTTCACCCGGCGTCTTTTTTTTTTGGGGTAAGTTTATAATCCCTGAGATTTCTCAAATATTTAGGGGCTCAAACTAGCTGTCCCCCCTTGATTTTATCAGATAACCATGACTTCAAAGAGGTAGAGAGAGAATACAATACAAGATATCTCCTAATCTTCTAATCTCATAAGCCCTAAGATTTCTCCTAAATTTAGGGGCTCAAACTAGTTGTTCCCCTTTGATTTTATCGGATAACTATGATTTCATAGAGGTAGAGAAAATACGCCACAAGAGAGAAAAAACATTTTTCGGTTCTTGAAGAAACGACAATTTAAAATTTTTGATTCTTCAACAACCGAAAATTTAAAATTTTCGGTTCTTCAAGAACTGAAATTGGTGCATTTTCGATTGTTGAACAACTAAAAAAACTTGAATTCGGTTGTTCAAAAATCAAAAAAGGGTAAAGCCATCTTTTTTTGAAATTTTTGTTTTAACATGAAAAAAGCGGACATGATGGTAATAACAGAAACTATTCGATAGAGCCATAATAATGGAAACTATAATGAATATGTATGTAATTTTCCCTTTAATTAAAAAATAATCCTCATTTTTCATATTTTACTCCGGCATCCATTTCTTGTCTTGTTTTTTGTTTTTCCCCCATATACCTAGCCGCATTTGAAATTTTTTCTTTAAGAACTCGGTCTAGCACTTGAAGTACCGCACCGACTTCTTCATGAAAGTGTCTGGTCGGCACTCGAATTGCCAAACCAACCTTTGCCAAGTTTTGTGCCAGAAGCCGGTCAAGCACTTGAAGTGTCGGACCGCCTTCTTTTTGGATTCGGCACTTCATGCCCGGGACCGATAAAAAAAATCGAAATAAAGGGGGGTGAGGTTCCTAAGAGACCAAGAGAGAGAGAAAGATAAAGTGGGAGAAATGGTCGAGATGAAGGGTGAGGGCTAGACAGACTTTTGAGAAAATAGAGAGGAAGGAAGAGAGATAGGTGTGTTGCCCTTTTTATGGTGTGTGTGTGTTAATTGGTGAAAATAGAGAGGAAGGAAGAGAGATAGGTGTGTTGCCCTTTTTATGGTGTGTGTGCGTTAATTGGTGAACAGTATGACTCCAAGTACCAGAGAACAAACCACAAGAAAGAACAAAACAACTTCACTATATATAGAAAGGATAGTTACACATGGGTTTGCAAGTTCTCCCGGGCCAGAATATGGGGAACCCTCTTAGACCTCGTCTTGATGCTATCATCTAAATGCCCCCACACACTCCAAAAGGAATGTTAGGATGGGGAAGTAAAAGGGAACATAACAGATCTATCAAGGTGGAGGGATATGAGCCTGCCCTTTGATGCCTTCAAGGATATGAGCTTGAAGTGCACTGTGACCTTCTCTTCCCACAAGGCAAATTGCTTTGTGGAGTGGTTTTGGTTCTTCTCCTACAAGGGTTTGAGCTAATAGGGAGCTTGGCTTGCTATGGTCAGGCTTGGAATGGGTTAGGAATAGGTTTCTCTCTCTCTCCAATAGAAAGCTTTAGGCTCCAGTTAAGATTTTCTCTCCCTAAACAAGCTTTCTCTCTCTCTAAACCTCCCAAATTTCAACTCTTGGACCTTCTAACCTCCAGAATGATCAAGGCTTAAGGCATTTATAAACATGGGTGAGAATTAAAAAATTGGATCATACATGATGGGAAGACTAACCTTTTGTCCCTTTTTTATTCAAGGAAAATGGTTTGATAAGGCTGCAGCCCTAGTAAAATAAGTAAAGCCTCACCTCATAACTCATCGGAAATTGCAATTCAAGCATTGGAAAACATTTACATCGATCATTTCGGCTTGAACAATATGGTTGTGAAAAAAACAATTAGGATTTCAAGCTCTAGAAATCATAGTTGCTGGAAACACCTTGGAACCCAAATCGTTTCACGAATCGAAATCGCAGAATCATGGCTGCCTAGAAGATTCCTATTTTTGGAATCGACATCCGTACAATGGGAATCGTGGGGAACGAGATTCTTAATTTCCTGGAATCGCATCTCAACCAAGATAGATTCGAGATTCATCCACATCTGGAAACAAGATTTCGGCCTCTTTGGAATCGAGATTCCCACCCCATGGAATCGACACTCAAGGAGTCAAGATTCATTTATATGTGGAATCAAGATTCCGACATCTATGAAATTGAGTTTTTGACATATGTGGAACAAAGATATGTTGCAGTTTAGAATCATGATTCCAACATCTTTAGAATCGAGTTTCTGACGTATATGTATCTGAGATCCATGCCAATTCATAATTGAGAATTACATTAGTATGGAATGAATGCGTTTGACCCCTACCAGGAATTGAGATTTCAATATACGGAGTAGGAAGCCCCATACACACCTTGAGCCATATCAACTTTAGAACCTATATCAGATGTCTCTTATTAGACTCGTAGAGCCAATTTTAAAGTGATTGTGTTGATTATTGATCTAAAGGTCAAATAATCAACTGGAAAATTATATACAAAAGATACGTATTTCTAAATTGTGATGTTGACTTCATTATTACATAGACAAAATAGGATTATGTACACAAAATAGGATTGTCGATTTTTAAAAGATATGGAAGCAAGACTTCATATTGATTGAATCGCACTTCCCTTCTCCTATGAACCAATGTACTATATAAGTTATAGATTCTAGATTCAAAACCCCAACAAAACAAGAATCATTACATGTGGAATCATATATCATTTGACGTGGACTCAAGATTCAATATTTGTTGGAGTCATGATTCGATGAATTTGGAAATGACTTTCCACAAATAATGGGTTCAAGATTCTAAAGATCTATTTAAACAAGATTCCTAAATTAAGGAATCGAGATTCCTTGGTTCCAAGAAACGGTTTCAATGAAGATTCCTTAACGAAATCGCCGAATCGGGTTTCCGAACCGGAATCGCAAGGCCGGCTAAGAGATTCCGGTAATTATACTAGAAATAGTGTATATTTTTAACAAATTATCTAGACCGCCAATTTCGCCCTAAAAAAAAGTGTTCAAAGATCCGCAAGATCTGTACGATTTTTTTAGTTTCAAATTTTATCGTCGCTATTGGAAATTGATTTTAAAGCCATCATGGAGATTTTTGTTGCCAAAAGTGCTTTCCATACGAGGATTTGAGGTGAGGTTTTATTTGGTTTTCATAAAGCCTAGGCCTTATATAAACTTCAGCCTTTATTCAAAGGGCTTAATTATGGGTTTTTGGAAGGAAATATCAATGGGTTGCCCTTAAAAACTTTGGGCCTTCCCATATCATCAACTTCCCTTGTTCTCTCTCTCTCTTTCCTTTTTTTTTTGGGTAGATCAATAGGGAAAGGATATCATACCCGTGATAGGAATGGAACTCAAGACGTCTTGTTGTGGCACTAACCGCCCTGACCACCACCGTTGGAGAATGGAACTTCCCTTGTTATTTTGGCCAAACTTTCATGGATTCATAACCACTTTCACTCCATAAATCATAGAGACTTAGAGAGTCAAGTTAGGATTATTTTGCCTCAAATTTTATCCAAAGACTCGTATTCATGGAGTTAAGGGGATTTATGGGGACATAGGCCTTTTGACAGCAACATCAGTTTTTTTGGCTATTTTTGGGCTTCAATCTCAACAGGAACCTTGGTATATGAATGATTAGACGATTGAACAAGGTGTATCCCTACAAAATTTCAGCTCAAAACGCCTCACAGTTGGGGAGAAATTGACCAAGAAATGGCCATTATCAATGTTCAAAAACACGGACATAAACAAGTTGGGGGGGCATTTGTTTATCTGTATGTGTGTGTGTAAGAAAGCATCTGGGCCAATGTGTGTCTGAGAAAGGTCTCACACCTCGAACCTAGGAGGACATGTTCGTTTTCTTTTTTTTTTATGTAGAGAGAGAATATAAGTCCGTGAGAGAGGGGAGCCTCACATTGAACACTTGGAGGTCATCTGCTTTTTTTTCTTGTTCTTATAAGTAAAGTGAGAGCATATGGGTGCATGTTTGTGTCTATGTATACGTGTGAGAGAGAGAGGCCTTGCATCAAACAATTGGAGGGCATCTTCAGTTTCCTCCTCTTCTTATACGTAGAGAGAAAGGATGGGTCTGTTAGCCAGAGAGAAGAGCATTGAGCCCTTAGCCATTTTTATAGGCCTTAACTATTTTTAAAATTTTTTTTTAAGGGGTTTAATACCTTTTTTTTTTTTGGGTGGCACTAGTCGTAGGGAAAAATTACTTATTTTGCCCTTGGTTAAGGGTCTTTTCTGCCCTTGGCCAAGTTGCTCCAAGGCGACCAACTTGAGGCAACTGCCTAGGTGGCGCCTTGGCCGCCTAGGCGCCCAAGTACGCCCAGAGCGCTGCATAAGAGTTTTAACCTCTCGGCAGCCTAGGCGGCCAGCCTGCAACCCATGAAAACCCTTTTAATCACCTACTTGTGCATAAATCTAGTATCACTCCCAACAAGGAAATCCATGATATATATGGAACAAATGAGCCTTAAGATACAATCACTCCAAATTTCAGCTCATTTCACCATAGGGTTTGATATGGCCAAAAAAGTGAAAGGGTACCGTCCTAGATTTTGTTGTCTTTTTAGCCAGTAATAGTGCCTGACACTCCATGTGAATAGTATGGTCACCAACATGTTCCCTCAACGATCCTTTTGGAAAAGGCAACAAACAGCATCAGAATGTCTTGAAATTTGAGACAAGCTTTTTAACGGCATGCCTGCCATTCCACCAAGTTTCAAACCCATCAGATGTCGTTTTCCTTGTGTTGCTTTGTAAACTGACCTATTTTTCCAATGTAGTTAGTTCACAATCCGTAGTCTCCAAATTGGCAATCACATATCTCGAGCTCCAGATATCCAAAAGCCCTGACTTTTGAAGGTATATTGGGAACCTCCTTGATTAAACTTTCGCCATGATAGCCTTCTAAGCCCAACAGGTCAGGATTTGACCCTTATCCCTTATTAACCATCCGTGTCGCAGTTTTGGGTCAAAATAGTGCCAAACGGCCACGATTTTTATCTGCAAGTCCTCTTGCACAAATTACAAGGATCCTCCAAAACTGGCCTTGGTGTGCAATCGTTTTATTGGCCTCTTGAGGTTCTCTGACAATATTTCACAGTTCCGATGTATATGCTATTGACAACCTGTTGGATTGATCAACTTTGTGTTTTCACAGTGGCGGAGTAGTCGCTCTTTGGGTACCACCTTCCTCCATACCTTTTAAGAGTTTGTCCCACAGTTGTTGGGATCTCTCAAACTAGGTGTCCGCACCAAAATCTCACACCCGCTTTTTGGGAAAGGGGTCTTCAAAGGATCTCGATTCTTAAATTTCCGGATTTCGATAATTAATATTAGGCATCTTGATCCCCATCTTAGAGACTAAGACAATGACCAAAACAATGATTCCAAGCGAACTTGAAACACAACTATCCTTTAATATAGTTGCATTGCTCGCTAACTATAAACAATGAGATCCCTACCTTAAAAAGTATGCATAGTCCTAGACCATATATACCACTTACAGTACAAAGTAAGATCTTCAAAAGGTTAGGATTGAGATCCCTAACATCTAAGGATCTCAATCCCTAGCATATGCATTGTATGGACAATGCTCCCAACTATAGGAATCTTCAAGCCTTTCACAATCCCCTCGCTCCTGATCCCTATTCCGCTCATGGTTCGCTCCTAATCCCAACAACTATGGTTTGTCCGGGTAAATATGAGGCCCTCGATACCCATGCCTAGGTTTAAGCATGTTATCAAGAGTGAGTTGCTACAGTATGATCCAATTTTGTGCTCATCTCAAACAAGACTAGTTTGATATCATGTTTGATCCTCGGATATAGAAATACACCCAAACAATAGGGCGAACAGAGAGATAGGGAGAGGGAGAGAGAGAGAGAAAGGAAGGGTAAGAGGTTGTTGGGGCTTTTGAGAAAGAGAGAGAGAGAGAGGGAGAGGGAGAGAAATAGAGTGAGAGATAGAGAGGGAGAGGAAGAGAATTAAGAGTAGAGATGGAGAGAGATTGGACAATATCAAACCCCCACCCTCTTTTTTTGTTTGATCACCTTTTTTTTTTTCTAGTCGGTATGACACTACACCCGAAGGACCGAAAGGAAAGCGGTCCGACACTCCAAGTGCCAAACCGATTTCTGGTAAAAAAGTTAGCAAAGGTTGGTCCGACACTTGGAGTGTCGGCCAAACACTACTAAAGAGAAGCCCGTTCGATACTTGAAGTGCCAAACTGAGTTCTCAAAGAAGAAATTTCACATGCGGTCCACCACCCGAAGTACCGGACAAGGGCTATTTTAGACAAAAATAAAAACTGACAAAATAATGGACCCCTGCATCAAGTATGTAAAAACAGAGATTATCTTTAATTCTGAAAATAAAATGATTTTTACGTTAATTTCTCTAAATTTTATGACAAAAAAATGTTAATAAAAAAATTTTAAAAAAAATCTAATAATGATATTTTATGTTTCAAAATTTAAAATATAAAAAAAAATCAACAATTAACAGACTCGTACGAAATACATCCAAAATTAATATAAAATTGCTTTTGCTGAGACCCACAGTGTAGAGAGCCATTTGCTTTCTCCACAACTTTATTGCCTTCAGCACAACCCATACAATCAAAAGTAACTAATTTAGTAATCCATAATTAATATCTTCGATGAATCTTGTATGAGTTTTACTTTTCTGACATATTTAAAATACATGAAACTTCTTTGTAAAATTGTCTTATCATTTGCAAAACTTCATACAGTCATTGTTTTTGTGATTACAATTGTTCTTTAAATGTTTAATCTTATGGCATAGGTTTACCTACTCAAACAACTATATTTCAAATGTCCCAATGGTCCTACAATGGTGGTAGTTAAAGTAGAGTGGTGTTTAGTAAATTTCTTATAACTAGAAATGTTTCTGTATAAGAAAGACATGCATGACAAAAAAATAAGCATTTAAAGACAGCAAGTATAAAAAGCTATGCCCTAATAGATGCATACTTCACATGCTAGATATAATATAAAGGGTAACAAGTAAAAGATTCATAAAAGATAAATATTAAACTTATAAAACATTTGTTTTCACTTGAATTGGTTGTGCTGAATGCTGTTGTGCTTCAGGAAATTTGCCTTTTGCACAAGCTGATTACCTTAGGCAAACAAATAATTTGCGGCTCAGAACATTGAGAAGATATTTGTAATAATAAAGTTCCGTGATGCTAACATTTGTAAAAATTTCAAATGTATCCTCACTAAATGATTAAGCTACCCATATAAAGCAACTTTTTCCCTAAAAAACAATATGTTTAGTAAATACACTATTCACAACCCATTCTAACCTTAATCTTTGAATTTTGAAGGGTTTTTGGGTGGGGGGGTGTGTTCAAATCAATCTTCACAATATTTTACTTACTTTTTTAACAAATATTATATTTAACTTTTCTGATTTCATAATTTTATTACCCAAATGGCATCTCAAAGTCCTGACCAGGAATTGTTTGTCAATTAGAAATTAGTTTAGATTTATGATATTTTTTCTTCAAATTTACAGTAATTTTTTGTGCAGATTTATTGAACATGATAGTCGCTTTAATCTTGGATTTATTTCATATTTATTTGGATGAAGTATGTTACATGACAGATATGAATACAGTTGAACTCATCAAATTGATTGGATTAAATTAAGAATATTTTTTCTCAAAATAAACTGCCTATATATTGGATTTTTTTAATATTTATATCATTTAAAAAAGTTTTTTACTTACTCACATTCATTACAATTACCTCAATG
The DNA here is from genome assembly GCF_000471905.2 of Amborella trichopoda. Next base: position 1,763,477 of record NW_006498102.1, read on the forward strand.
TTGAACAAACAGACAAGTTCTACACTCTTATAATATGAGCACAATAGGCCAGATGTCATGTCTAGCATACTATGTATGATCAGATGACCAATGTTGAATTCTTTTTACTTCAAATCTATGAGAGATAGTGGAAATGGTAGTGCTATAACAGTGAAAATGATCTAATATTAGGGCAACTAAACCATAGTTAGTAAATCATCTGATAGCAATAAATATGTGGGCAACAAAATTAGTATTAATGAATTAAATGGGCTGAAAATTTCAAGCGTTTATAAAACTCTGACAAAAAAGAAGTGACCATTTCAATTTGCCACATAAACGAGTTTTCCTGGTTAAAAAGATGAACTCTTAGTCAAATATTAGATCATCATTAAGGCATCATCATTCTTAAGCAGTAAAAATCATTCCACAAACTAGATTTGAATAAGACTAAAGTATGGAAAGTCTATGACAAGGCTCACGAAGGTCAGATGTAATAGCAAAGTAAGGGAGGGAGGGAGGTACGTAGAGAGAGAGAGAGACATAGAGAGAGGGATGGACGGATGGATGGATGGATGGAGCTTGGTCCAATAAACCAAGAGAGATAGATACCCGTAAAGAACTATAATGTAATTTTAAGAATTTTTCCAAAGGTGTTTTGGATAAAGATACACTATATTGCATTGTCTTAAAAAGAAACGAGCTGGTTTTAAGCTAATTTGAAAATCACACCTTTTAAAGTGTTTCTTGAAAAAATGAAGTCTGTTAGAAAAAATTATGTTTTAACCGTTGTATTGCTAATTATGAACTGAACTCAATGAATACAAGAAATCCATCGATCAAGCAATTCCACTTAAGAAGTATACTAGTACGTAACTCACTGGCTCCTTATGAGCACAATGTTAATCCAACACATCTGTACTTAATCCAACCAAAAAGCACAAAAAAAATGATCTGAGTACTAAAAAATACCTAAAAGAGGCAACCATACTCTATCTAAGACAAGAACACCCCCAATCTACTCAGTACAAAATCAGTCTACAATTAAGGTGAACTGTAGCTAGTTTTCGAGTGTGCAACATATTTTGTTCACACCAATACAAATGCAATCCAAGACCGAGAGAAGCATCATGTTCTACAAAGCGATCAATGAGTTCTACCCCAAATTAAAACTACAGAAAGCATATCACAGATCTGAAGTAAACCTCAAGGTGGCAAACAAACAATTCAAGGCCCAGGACTTTGAGAAAACATTAAAATAAAATTAATTAAATAAAGCCTGTGGGGCACAATATTCATCTGGAGACCTAATATAATTTTGTGAAGATTGATAAAGTTGATTTCATCTAAGTATGAAAAAACATTAGAGGACATGCCAAAATCTAAAAAAGTTGTGGGGATTTTTTTTTGTTTTAATGGACTATTGCCAATTTCTTACACAATATATGTAAATTGTTAATATAACTAGGATTATATGACATATTCCTGCACCATGAAGCGTTCACTAGCCGATAAATGATGGAGAACTACTACCTCTACTCCAACTCATCACTAGTACCACTACCACAACTATCATACTACTAGCACCACCATTAACACTTACTAATACTACTACCACCACCACTTCATAATGTAAAGCCGAAAATAAGCAAATCTACCTATGCCCCTCTTATATACTTGAATCCCTTTCGTATCTTATGCAAATTCTATCATATTTTCCTCTCTATGATCTTACTGACCTTGCACAAGACATTCATATGCCATTATTTGCCTCACAAAAACTGTGCTTCTATCAATATACTTCTACCATGTAGAGTAATTTTCTGGAAGACATATGTTTATCATGAATAAGCATCAATGATTAAAAAGTCGGCGAGTCGCAACGAACTCGCTCGAGTAGGCACGGGAATCGGTCCTCCCGTGTCGATTCCACTAAAACATGTTGGATTGTCCGGTTCTAGAGAACAACCGACGATTCTATACAGTAAATCGACACATGACGTCAAGAATCGCCCGGTTTTTCTACAGTAGCGTGTGTATGAAGTGGGCATTCTTGTAATTTTTCGGCTTAAAATGGGCCAAGGGCTAAGAACCTGAGTCCACACACCTCACCATGTCCCTAGCCACCGGGCCTTCAGCTTCCACACTGGTTCGTACATGATACGAGTGACGAGTACCAAGAAAGTATTTATTTACTTGTCTTCTTCCACCTTTTTGATGTGGGATATTTTGAGTAAAAGGTATTAGCTTGAAAAGTTGATATATTATAGTATATTATACTAAAAAATAATACGACAAACATTTCTTGTAAAAAAAATATAAAAGGTTCTTGTTCAAAATCATTCTTTATTGTTGTTCATTTATAATGATTATATACTTCATCCATGATAATTCCATGATTTTTCTTTTGTGTGATGTAATTTAATGGTTAAAATAAGTTCATACAGGGAAAGAACATCTCAATATTTGCACATTAATTAAAAAAATGAAAGTTAATAATGTAGTACCCTGATTTCTTATTGGATTCCTAAAAAATAACATTCATAATGAATCTTAATAATTTTTTTGAATTTTTTATAAGGCTTAATCCAACCAATTTGGCCGCTTCCCGATCCAAATCCCCGATGCACCGATCCGGATGGGTTTTTGGGGTGATATTAATAGCCCGAAAAAAATGCTATAATATATCAAACTTTCAAGCTAATACCTTTTACTCACAATATCCCATATCGAAAAGGTGAAAGAGGACAGAAGTGAATAAATACTTTCTTGGTACTCGGTACTCGTATCACGTGCGAACCCGTGTGGACGCTAAAGGCCCGGTAGCTAGAGACGCATGGTGAGGTGTGTGGACCCAAGTTCTCTTAGCCCTTGGCCCATTTTAAGCTGAAAACTACAAGAATGCCCAAGTCATACACACGCTACTGTAGAAGAACCGGGCTATTCATGACGTCATGAGGCAAAGAACTGGGAGATTCATAACGTCATGTAGCGATTTACTGTATAGAATCGCCGATTCGTCTCTAGAGCCAGGCGATCCAGCGTGTTTTAGTAGAATCGACATGAAAGGACTGATTCTCGTGCCAACTCGGGCAAGTCCGTTGCGACTTGCCGAGTTTTAAATCACTGATAAGCATTAATAGCCTCGGATGGTCTTCCTGACTAGACACACATCTCCATTTTTTATCACTTATAATGATGCATTCCCAAAATTTTAGAATTTTCTATCCGATTTAATTTTTTAGGACTCATAGCATGGTGACTTCCTAAAACATTGGGCTTTCTTTCTACCATCATAATTTTGGATATACGTCATGAGTTTTAGTGGACCTGAAGAGATTAAATTCATGGGAGCACCTCAATAGCTTGAGGGACAAAATATGTTGCACGGATTCTGGTATGAATATCTATGTTAGATATGGTTAAGTGCCAAATTCTTAGAGCATTAAAAAGTAGGAATCGACAAGAAGCCGGTGTTTGTATGTGTGTTTGTATATGTGTGTGCACGTGTGTGAATGCTTGCTAAAGTCAATTGCTAACCACCTAAGCCTAGGCCCGACTCAAAAAAAGGGGTAGGCCAGCTTTGTTTGGTTTTTTGGGACAAACTTCAAGGATTTGAACCCTTTGACCTCCCACATCCAAACAATTATTTCTACCACTAAACCAAAGCTTAAGGGGCTTTGCCGCTTTGGGTAGTTCAATGGGGAAGAGGTCCCCTACACGTAACAGGAATAGAAGCTCAAAAAACTTTGTTTGATTTTTTTGGGACAAACTTCAAGGATTTGAACAAATGACCATCCACACCCAAACTGATATGCCTACCACTAACATAAAGTTTAATGTAACATAAAAACTAATAAAAGATTAATATTCCTTTCATCATACCATGGAAGATTAGATGTATAAAGACAAATATGATGTACCAATCAAAAAGGAAGAAAGATATCCAAAAATGCTTCGACTCGTTGCAATAAAAATCTGAAGCCTTGTGGACTTTTAAAGTCCAGAAGGTCCAATTGTCATCATCATTCAAGCCTTATCCCAATTATTTGGGGGGTCGGCTACATGAATATTGTTCCTCCATTCTTCTCTATCAAGACCATACCCTCAGTATGACCAAAAGTCACCTTATCTTTTCCATTACTTTTATCTATGTTCTTGTGGGCCCAATGATTCAAAAAGCGGACCGCCCAGCGCTTAGGCGGCACCTAGGTGGTTCGAAAGGCCTAGGCATAGGCGGCCAATCTAGGCGGTTCATCCATGGGCGACCGCCTAAGCGGGCACCCAACCCTAGGCGGCCACCCAAGGCCTGCGCCCTGCCCAGGGGCAGAAATTGATTTCGGTAGGGGCAATTTTGGTCTTTTTTTTTGTTTTTAAGGGCCAAAAATTAGGGTTTTAAGTTCATTTGAACCTTTAAACTTGTTGGAGCCAATTCAGAGAAAGAAAGCCCCCAAAAATCTAGTTTTTGGTGAATTTTTTAGGATCGAAAGGTTTCTCAAAGTTAACAAAAATTGATCAAAACATCACCCATTGATATTAGATCTACTTTTTTATGTTTTGCAAAGTTATTAGGGGGGGTTTTTTAGAAGATTTTGAGTATTTAGAAGCATCTTTGAGGTGGAAGTTTGAAGATTGAGCAATCAAACTCAAAATAAGTGATTTTTTTTTATTGCTCTAGTAATTTGCATTATTTCTTAGATGTCTTCTCCGGGATCTAATAAGAGTGCTGATCCCGATTGGAAATATAGCTATAACCGAGATCCTAATAATAAAAATTGCATGAGATGCAAATTTTGTGAAAAGGATACAAAAGGGGGCACAAACCGGTTCAAAAAACATCTTGCCGATATCAAGGGGGGATGTTGCCCCATGTAAAAAAACACCTGATGTTGTTAAAGAGGAAATAAACAATTTTTTTAACATGATGAAAATGAAAAAAGATGAGAGATTTGCCTCTATAGCAGAGATTAAGTCTGGGGTTCGAGTCAATTTTGATGATGATGATAGTGATGAGAAAAAGATTGGGGAGGGATGTCAAAAGGTTGAGCAATCCATTATTAAGGGAAAGGGGAAGGGAGTTGTAATTGCTTCTCGTTCTGGAACTAAGAAGCCTCGGGTTAGAGGCCCTATGGATAGTTTTTTTACCTCGGCCTGACCCTGAGGTTTTAGGAGAGAAAACAAAAAAGTAAACCACCATTGAAAATAGAATCAAGAAAGAAGAGAGAGATAGAGCTGCATAGTATTTTGCTACATGGTTTTATGAGGCGGGCATTCCTTTCAATACCGCTCGCTTAAGCAGCTTCCATACTGCGATAGAGGCAGGTGGCCAATTTGGCCCTAGGATGAAAGCCCCAACCCCATATGAGCTTTTAGAGCCTTTTTTAAAAAAGGCAGTGAGTGCCACGAAGGAAGCTGTAGAGCTTAAAAATGATGCATGGGCTTAGTATGGAGTTTCTATTATGACTGATGCTTGGAGTGATAGGAAGAGATCAAGTCAAATGAATTTGCTTGTGAATTGCCCTGCAGGAACTGTCTTTTTTAGGTCTATTGATGCCTCTGATCATATACATGATGTCCATTACATATTTCAAGTGATAGAGAAGGGAATCAAGGAGGTTGGAGAGCATCTTGTTGCACAAGTTGTCACAAACAATGCTGCTCCTATTGTTGCTGCATCTAATTTGTTGCGCATAGTTTATCCTAGAATCTTTTGGACACCATGTGCAGCACATTGTATAGACCTCATGCTTGAGGCTCTTGGCGGTTTAACCGAGATATCAGGTGTAGTGAAGAAGGCCAAGTTAGTTACAAATTTTATTTATAGCCACTATCTCACCTTCAGCATGATGCGTACCTTTACAAAGAAGAAAGAGATTGTGAGGCCTGGGCTCACGAGATTTGCGACCTGGTACTTATGCCTAGATAGCATACATTCGAGGAGAGTGCAGTTGAGGCAAATGTTTATCTCGGATGAGTGGAGAGCATGCAAGTGGTCTAAGGATCAGGTTGGGAAGAAGGTGAGAGATATTATACTTTCAAAGGCTTTTTGGAGAGGGGTGAAGGGTGTTCTTAAGGTATTTTTCCTCTTGTCAAAGTCCTTCGCATGGTTGATAGTGACAAGCCTTCTATGGGCTATATATATGATGCTATGAAGAAATGCGAAAGAGAGATAGCCCAAAAATATCAATGATGAAAAAACCCGCTACAAGCCTGTTTGGGAGATTATTGATGAGAAGTGGGATAGGCAGCTACATCGGCCATTGCATGCAGCTTGGTATTATTTGAACCCAGCTTTTTTTTATATTGACAACGATATACAAACAAATGACACAATTATGAATGGATTTAATGAGTGTGTAGAGGTGCTAGTCCCTGATCCTGATATGCAGGATATTATAAGTGCTGGTGAGTTGATAAATTACAAATGCTCATTAAAGTCTTTTGGGAGTCCAATGGCGATGAGGCAAAAGACCAAAATTAATCTAGGTATTAATAATATTCTTAAGTTCATCTTCATAAAGTTCAAGTAATCAAGTAATTCTATTATTTATTCGTGATTTTTTTCTATATCTTTACAACCCATTGGTGGAGCCAACATGGGTGTAGTTCTCCAAATTTACAAAAGTTGGCCATTCGGACCTTAAACCTAACCACTTCTTCATCCGGTTGTGAGCGCAATTGGAGCACTTTTGAAGGGTAAGGCCGTAAGGGTAATTTGTATAATTTTATAAATAATACATGAACCATAGATATTAGATTTTAATTAGTTTCATTTGATTTTGTTAGATTCATAAAAAGAAAAGGAACAGGCTTGAATCAAAGAGGCTCAATGACCTAGTCTATGTCAAGTACAATCGATTCTTGAAGGAGAGGTTTGCTAAGAAAGATAAGAGAGACCCCATCAGATCAAAAAATATGAACCATGCTATGGAGTGATTAATTGATGATGATAAGGTCGAGGGGCATAAAGGATTGACATGGGACATGGTCATTGATGCTTCAGGGACATCAGTGGACCCTCCTAGGGCCACTAGATCTTCCACACATAGAACAAGGATGGAGGAAGTGGAGGAAGAAGAGGCTGATTCAAAAAAGACAGAGGAGGACGGAGACGATCAATATGTCGAGGAGGATGACGACTCCGTCGACTCCAATGAATATGATGCCAATGCAGCTGACCCAAGATTTTATGATGACGAATGAGAATGAATGATGAATGTTGAATGTTGAATAATTATTAAACTTTAAAGTTTGAACTTTGATTAAAGTATTGTGTATTGAACTATTAAATATTCTTTTGAGTTTTCAAGTATTACTTTCATAGTTTCATAACTCAATTTTGTTTTCTTCCTCATGGTGGTGTACTGCAGTACTGGTGTGATATTATTTGATAACTTGGTTGGTTGGAAAATTTTAAGTTTTAATTGGATACGGAATATAAACCGACTTATGGATTATGCTTATGCTTATGCTTATGGGGTGTGTGCTAAATGCTAATATGTAGTATAATTTGAATTATGTACTACAACACATATAACTGATACTGACATAACTGCAGAATCCGTATTTGGATTCAACTGGGCCACTCAGGTTCTGAGCACCTGCCTAGGCGCTGGGCAGACTGGGGGGCCTAAGACCCACCTAGCACTTTTTGAAACATTGTGCGGGCCTTCCCCTTGCCCTTTTAGAGCCTTCCAGTTGAATCCAATTGCACCTCCTAATCGGTGTATTAGGTTGCACATGGCCATCCCACCTACGTTCCATTGTATGTATTCATACTAAATTCTATCCTTTCTTATCTTGCCACTCATCTATCTCAACCTTCATGTCTTAGCTACATCCATCCTATGGATATGTTGTTTTTTGACCACCCAACATTCTATCCCATAAAGCATGGCTGGCCTTACAACCATCCTATAGAACTTCCCCTTCAATCTCCATAGCATATGGCAATCACATAAAACTCCGGATGCAATCTCCACTGCGCCCACCCAACTCTAATTCTATGTATGACATTTTCCTCAATCTCTTCACTCTCCTAGATTATCGACCTTAGATATCAAAAACAATCTCTTTTAGATTTTTCTTAACCATCAATCTCAAATACTTCCTCGTTTCTATTCTTATTACTACTAAACTTGTATTCCATACATTCTGTCTTAGTATGGCTAGTTTTAAAACATTTAGATTCTAGAGCATCTCTCCAATGTTATAACTTGGCATTGACGCCGCCTCTAATCTCATCGATCAAGACTGTATCATCCATGAACAACATACACCACGGTACCTCCGCTTGTAGGTGCCTGGTTAACTCGCCCATAACCAAAACAAAGAGATATGGACTTATAGCTGACCATTGATGTAGGCCCATTGTCATTGAGAACTCACTTGTCTCTCTAGAAGGCCAAATTGTGTATAACCAAAATTTCAAATTACAAATCAAATAATGTATATAAGTAATCATAGCAAGCTGTCCCAACCAATCACTTCTGAACCGACACACTCTTACCATACCAGAATGACCCAAAGGAGCTAGGATGCGCTATTTGGACCAAGTCCATGTAGAATCTTTCCTTCTTTTTAGATAATAAATCCATAGTTACTTTATTCATAATTTAAAAATCTAATTTCAAACAGAAGTCAAGTGAGGACCCCAACGCTTACCCAAACAACCATATCGATTTTAGCCTAAGTTCAAATCTCATCACTAGCATCACTGCAAATGACCAAAATGCCATTGCAAAATTTACCTTGGCATGGGCATTTTAATCATTTGCACATGATGGATGGGCTATGCTGATCTGACTACAATTAGACAAACCAAACCCCTTAGGTCCACAATCTACCTAAATAGGAGCTCTAGCACACAGGCCAAAATTAGCGAGCCATATACTTGGGCTAAAGTTAGTCAGTCCTGTAAGACCCCCCAACCCATCCCTAATTCATGTGGAAATAAGCATATCTAGCTTCATAAGCATATCTAGCTTCAAAATATACAAAATATTCAAAAACCGGTACCCTCCCATCCAAAGACAAATCTCATATAGCTCTTGTCCTAAAAAACCCTATACAGCAAATCAGCAATTCCTTATTGGGTTCTAGCTAATACCTTGAGCTTCAAACTTCCTATAGAACACGAGATTTAAGAACTTTATTTTCTTGTGGGTTTTTTATTTTATTTTTATTTTTTTGGGGGGCAGGGGGGGGGGTGGGGGGTGGGTGGGTTAAGAGTGTTCACAGCCTAAAAAAATCTTGGGGTTTACTAATTGGCTTGAGATTGAGTCTCTCTTGATCTCTTCCTTTTCTTGGGATTCCAGCATAACAGGAAATTTTTAAGGGCGTGCTTATTGTCTTGAGGGCCTTCTAATTTGCTTAAGTGCGATCATGGTCTGCAAGTATTCTTTGGGCTCTTATTTGATGATGTAGATATGTTTATTTGGCTTTATTTTCCCGTACATAAGTATTCGTTGTACCATCATGCATTTCATACTTTCGAACCATTGTAGTAAATTTTGGTACTAGCAACTTTTGCATTGCATGCACATAGTTGCAAGATGAGGACTGGAGATTACGTTAATCGCACAACCTTATTGTGCAAGAATATGATTCTTATACCAAGAGAGTCCCTTAAAGATTTCTACTCTTCCAATCATGCATATATTTGAAATAAGTCAAAACATAAGGTCTTCAGTTCAAACAGTCGTTCTTCTACTTCATTCTATCCATGTAGCTTAACTATCCCCTCAAAGAGGACAAAAAAAAAAAAAAAGGAGGATGAAAAGGCAAAGTGGTTAGACTTATTTACTTAACAAGTACTATGGTTGACTTAGATTTCACCGTAGTGTCAACAAGATAGAATGCAGTTTCTATTTCACTTCAGATTTTTTATGAGGTTTTCCTCAAACTCTATATTTCCTGCTCTCGCCACTCTCCAATCTCCATTTGCTGCCAATACATAGCATGGGTAATGGTCTAGCCTTATTTCATTATCCAATTAATCAAAATTGAACACCTCAGATAAAAACTCTACGCTCCGTATAATTCATACCCAAAAGAGGAATTAAACCAGGAAATGGGAAATGGAAGATGATAAATTAATACGTAAGAAACCAATCCTCATTTTATAAAATCAGTTTTGAAAAAATAAATAAATAATTCAATCAATCAAAATGAAACTGACTGAAATCTCCAAATTGGTGCTCTATAGATTCCACACCAAAAAAAGAGGCGCTCAAACAGAAATGATACTGGAAGTAGGGAAACTTAGCATGTAATCTATACCTAATGCATAAAATCAGCCAAAAAGAAGGATAAATCAAGCTAGATTCTAGGTGAAACAGAAAATCCAATCAGCAACCATATATAATAAAAGAATGCCAACCAGTAATGGATCCTAATGCCTAAAATCAGTTTAAAAAAAAAAAAAGGAGGAAGAAATCCAATAAATATCCATCTTCCATTTACAGTAAAAAGGAAAAAAAAGAAGCGTTACAACAGAAATGATACCGAAAGTAGGGAAAGTTAGCATGTAATATATCCCTAATGCATCAAATCAGCCAAAAAGAAGGATAAATCAAGCTACATTCAAGGTGAAACCAGAAAAAACAATCAGCAACCATATATAATAAAAGAAGCAGACCAGTAATGGATCCTAATGCCTAAAATCCTAACTAAGACGAAAAAAAATGATCAAATAACAACCAGAACAAGTAAACAATGATTCACAAGAATAAAACATAACCTGATTGAAGATATGAGCTGGGATTCATCATAAAACTCGCAGAAAAAATCAGAAGGGCCACCTATTTTCCATGTACACAGTTCGCTGAGAAGCTTTCCTCTCGTAAATTCCGCTTCTGAACTGGGATCCAATGATGAGAGCTACGATGATTGGGTGAAACCCCAATTCTTCCTCTGAAATCATGCTGAGATGACGAAGCCCTAGATCTTTTCCTCCCTGAAACAACACACGAAATGGGAACCCTAATCCTCCATAAACCAAGGCCATGACAATATCGGTAAAAACCCTCACAAGGGATGGGGATACCACGCATCTGCCGTCCGTCGTTATAAAGGGATGGTGGAGATGACATTCTTAAACAATGCTGTACAATGAAACGTTCCGATTGTTTACACTCGTCGCGCATGCACCGAGCAGTATACGAGATGAGCGTCTACGAATCCGCCTTTGTAAGTGGAGTAGTGGACAGTGAAGATGAAATCCCGACCGTTCCTTTCCGCCTAAAACAACAATTGGATAACGAATTGGGATAAGAAGGAATTTTATCCATGATGATATTTTAATATGTTTATGAATTTGAACCATTCCAACTCATTGCCACTTTAGGAAAGGGGCTGGTGTAGCATTTCCACACCAAGGTACCACATTGTGTTATTCATTCCCACCATTTATACCCGTCTTTCCATTATCAAATGAGTACCCATTATCAAATGACATATTATTATTTTTTCTCGTTTTTTATCTCTTATTTCTAGTGTTATCAGACCTATATATATCAAGGTTTAAGAAAACGGATCGACGACCCAAATCGGCTACCCAAAAACTGTGTTGGAGCAGTAAATAGGCGTGTCAGATTGAAGATTGCCGAATCGGCAAGTTTCGTCCCAAAAACCTTTTAAAAAATCATTATATATCTCTAAAAATAGTATTCTTTTAGTTTCTAAAAAAAATTTAGGAATGGTACATTATGTACTTTCATTACTTTATAAAAATAGGTAAATACTGAGACATTGTTTTCCTATCTGTATAATTATTAACTATAATATAATATTATAATATTGTATCAAAATAGCTTAAAAATATTAGAAAACACTTGCATGTTGTAAGATTAAAAATAATACTTTCCCATATAAAGTGAAATTAGTACCACATCAAAATATCAAACATGTATTAATTCACTTTACTCATCTAAAATTATCACAGCCTAACTAACTATAATATTATATACTGAAATTAAAATTGTTTGTTTACATTTTATACTTATTTTAATATACAAATAAGAACAAATATAAAATGTCCTATAATATCATCTAATTTTAAAAATCTTATTTACAATTATAAGAACAAATACTATATTACATAATTATAATGTAAATAAATTAATAAAATACAAGATTTAGTTATCAATGTATGTTATCAATTATAATATTATAATAAATATGATTAAAAAAATATTAGAACTTCCATATCATATGATTAAAAACAAAAATAAAACCCCTTTGAATTTTAATGTTATATTAAAAAATTGAAAAATATTTTTACCCTAAAAATGGAAAATAAAGATATTAAAATTTAAAAAATAAAAAAATATCTCTCGGCAACACGTACAGCAGCTACAAAAAAAATTAATATGTAACAAAGCCTACTGATAAAGTCATTTTACTAATATATAGCAAAAACTTTTATATGACAGTTTTTTACTATTAATTAATTTATTTAATTAAAAAAATATGTTGATTTAATATAGCACATTAAGATGGGGATGTGGCATACTCTTAATTAAAAATTTTAATATGGTACATTAAGGTGGTTGGGAGGGGAGAAAGCTAGGTAGGTTGGGGCATGCTAGGCTAGAATGCTAGGTTGTTAGAGGAGTGCTACGCTAGAAGGCTAAGTAGGTTGGGGCGTGCCAGGCTAAAAGGCTAGGTGGGTTAACGAATACTAGGCTAGAAGACTAGGTAGGTTAGAGGACCACTCAATAATCCAACGGCATTTTCGCATCACCTGTCTTAGGAAGCAATACTTGCAACAATAGAAAAAGTACTAGGCACGAGGCTTAAGTAACCTGAAGGACCCCGAGGTTGCGACATTGACGGGCTGTAAGGGAGTATGATATGGGAAGAGTAGGGATAGATATATGAATAGGGGTGGTGTATGGGTAGGTAGGGAATATGGATGGGTAGGGAGTATGGGTAAGTAGGGAGCATGGAGTAGTATGGAGTATGGAGGGGTATGGGGTATGGCCTAGGATGGAAGTGTAGCCTAACTAGGGAGTATAGTGGGAGAGAGATATTTTCCTTTTGACATAAAATTTTCTCTCTCCTCTCTCAAAAGTATTAGATTTTCAAGAAAGCACAACAAAAACTACTCTCCCTCTCCTAGGTTAAGCCTATTTTCATTCACTTTTTCCAACCCTTTTACAACTCATTAAACATTACAGAGTATGGGATTATATTGAGGTAACCCTTGAAACATGGCATACACTTAGAATCCATAGAAATTGATTAAAAACATAATAAAGTAAAATAAAAAGTAATCTCATAAAATGAAAAAATGATAAAAAAAAAGTCCCTAAGAAAACATGCATATGACATTTAGGTCCCAAAAAAGGGGCCTCTTCCCATCCACAGGGCTTGAGGCCTTCTTTCCAGGCTTTCTGGCAATGTTTTGGGTTATCTATTGCTTTACAAATGTAGATTATGGCGAGATGATCGTTTTGATATAAGATTTGCTTACTGTCTCGGAGTTTTGATCATGTTCTTGTAATTTTTCACTTCTCCGGTCACAATGTAAACTTGTGTTCTCTTTGTTGTTCGATATTGTCAAAAGTGTCACTATTATAATATTTTTTGTTGGTAAATCGAAGGGGAAGTCGTCATGATCATTTTGCATTGAGAATCGTGCAATTTTTTGGCCTTTGATTGTCCATTTGGGATTTTTGGGAAGTACTCAGAAAATCACTTTTTTGGCAACCCAAAATTTATGCACATTTGTGAGCCTTGGATGGGTGTCTTATTAGACCTCATTCTTAATGTATTTTACCTCAAATCGAAGCTCTTTGAGTCACGATTGAAATGCTTCCATTTCTGGGTTGATCCCACCTCAAGTCTTTGAGTTACGATTGTTGGAGAAAAATCACATCATGCATACAAATTTTCTACATAATGCGTTTTTGTGTGATTTTCTCTCTAAGATTTCTCTTGATCTGATTTTTGGTTTCATATGTGGCATATGTCAAAACTTTACTCGTGTTGAGGAGCACAACATATCAAATTTTAAGTGTTGCATGCTTGTTGCATGCTTGTCCCAGTAACAACTTTACTCTTGTTACGGATGATGAGACATAAGTGTTGCATGCTTGTCCCATTTTCGAGAAGATGTATTAGTTTTTTACTATTTTAGACAACTAGTTTTGCTTGCCCTCAGATGAATAGTAAATGGTCTATCTATTTTGGGAAAGTACGACCTAGAATGGTCCCTTTGACATAAAGTTTGCTAGTTAGGGGTTTTTCGGCCTTCTAAAGTTGTCTGCAGTAGTCTGGAGACCATCTGAGATCACCTTCAGGGAGTTTTGACTATGGCGTAGCTTATACACGTATAGCGTGCAGTACGCCAAACCGTATCTTCTTCTTGTCTCTTCATGCCTTTGCTCGCTCAGGGAAAATTTTGGGGAAGGACTTTGGAATGTCAAAGGCCACTCTCATACACTTTTTGGGGCTGAGATAATGCCCTTGCAATAGATCTTCAAAATTGGGCTTATTTTGCATGGGCTTTTCATAGTCCCAAGGCATATCTAACGCCTATGAGCTATGGTTGTAGTCGCCTCCTCTTTTATGTACATAGAGAAAGAGGTGCATCAAAATACACGCCAATAACTAGACCACCCCCTCTCACAAGCACCCCACTAGAGGCCTAGACACTAGTTACTTCACACAAGGTGGCTCCAAGGCCATCGGTTTTGCATAGCATCCTACTGGTGGTCTTGCCGCTGGTCACTTCATTCAAGGTGGCCCAAGGGTCACCCTTCATCCACATGCCCTTCACCAGCGGCCTAGCCGCCGGTCACTCTACAAGACACACTCGTACACCATGAATGATGGCCCCAAGGCCGCCTCACCACTTACACTTCATCGAGAGGCTGGCACCTTTGCTGCCAAACCCTCTCACTCACTTCGGGCCGGCCCCAAGGACGCCTTCACCACACAAGAGCATCATGCACACATCCATATGCCCACCAGCACCACAGGTTCTTAGGGAAGGCGCCGGTGCCGCAAACTCACTTACTCTCACACTACGTCCATTCAGCTAGCCTCCACACCTGCGTTAAGGCTGGGGATGTCTAGCACTCGGTCCACGTCGGTACACTTGCTTGTCCTTTCTCTACTTGAGGCCCCGAGCCCAAGAGTGCCACAGACAGGGTTTGAGACACCAAAAGGCCGTTATGCTGCCAATTTGTTGTCAGCTCCGAATTGGGGCAAGACAAGAAGATGCAAACATATGCTTAACCGCCCAAGCATTTAGACTTGGGAGTTAGCCGCCCCCATGCCCACGACGAAACCATCTGAACCTCTTACCACTTGGTACTCGAAGATTTTCCTTTCGAGTAACCTTCTACCACAGACATATCCCATGCGTGCCGGACCCCGGCTATAACAAACTTAAGGTAGTGCAATACTACTACTCTAAAATAGATGGCAATGATGCAGAGCATCAATTATGGTTTTGCAATGGATTTATGATATTTATAAGGAGAATGGAAGTAATGGACCAATAGATTTTAGCTCTGTGAGTATTTTGGGTAGTAGTTCATCTTCTTTCAATAGTGATTTTGACACTGGTGATAAGTTGAGACGGGAGTTTATAACATTCATTAATGAGAGCTCAAGCAATGTATTGAGATAGTCAGAATTATATCTATACTTGGAGGAACCTTTCTTCCCATTTGATCAAAATTTCAGTATCCAAAATTGGTGGGAGCTCAATGAATCAAATTTTCCCGACATTTCCAAAATGGCTCGAGATGTTTTGGTGTCAGAGTCAGCATTTAGTACAATGGGATGAGTTCTCAATGCTTATCATAGCTCAATGTGACTAAAGACAGTGCAATCATTGATATGTGCACATGATTGGCTTCATAATGATGTTGAATATAGAAAAAGTCTTTCCATATTCAAATTATTGTTGCTTGTATGTTTTTTAATTGTACATAACAAAGCTTGCACTGTCATTTCGCACTAGGTGCATAACGTGTTGTCAGTAATGATTATACTACGTGTCACAATTTCACAAGATGATCCTAAGTAATCCATTGTTGTTCATTGGATTTTTGAGGAACTACTACGTTATGATTGGGGAACTGCTGCGATTCTTCCAGAATAGCCTCGATTCTCTCGTCGTTGGTCACTTTGAAAGTCTTACCCGAACTCTTCGAACTGACTATGACAAAGCCAATAACACGACGAGCTACTATCATTCTTCATTATAGATTGAGATCTTCTTTGGACTTGATGCACAACCAGATGGAATATAAGCAAATAGCATATTTCTATCCTGCATATCTATGGACCTCAGTCTCATTTAGAAACCTGCACTTTTTCAGCAACTGAACGGGAAGATCATTTTTTTTACTAAAGTTATCGATCATAAAGATAAGTTTAGTTTAGATTGCTTTTGCAAGTTAATTCTTATCAATTTATTTTCCTTTCAAATTTAGTTGGTGAGCCTGCTTAGTCTTGTAGTTTTGTTGCTTCTACACCTTGCGAGGATGATGAGGATTGTGATTGATCATTGGGTATGTAAATTGTGTTTCTTAATTTCTTATATGATATCTCAATGTGTTCCAATAGCCGGCTTTCTCTAAAATGCTAAGTTGTACTTGTCATTTCTATAAGCATCTTAGTTCCTGCATCCACAATTCATAGTAATTGTAACTGCTGATTTTATACCTTGGTAATGAATCCCACATTTGATTCTAGTTGTATCTGAGTCCCTCTTTTTTTTTAATGTCAATAATTTAAGTTGTTGTCACCTGTTTTTGTGTAATTGCATGTGATTGCAACTCTGGGCCTGAGCAACATGTACCTGAGCAACATGTACCTGAAATAGCATTGCTTTTACTTGGTCATGTTAATTATCTTCCTTCAAATAGTGCACTTGGGTTTCCAAGCTATGCTTGCCTTATATGTATTTTGTTAGAAGCTGCTGGGACAATTTTTTCTCAATTTGAAGTGGTAAGTGTGACCAATTTTACTTGTGGCACCAATAGGCGATAAGTTGAGAGAGAGTAGACTTAGGTGGTCTGGCCATCTGTCGCACAGACCTAATACAACACTTGTTAGGAAGTGCGAGTTAGTTCAAATAGAATGCTAAAAAGGACAAAGGGTAGGCCCAAAAGGACATGGTTGAAAGTAGAGAGAAAAAATATAGGGACTTTTAGCCTCACTAAGGATATGACCCTTAATAGAGCTGAATGGCAGACCACGATTAATGTAGCCAACCCTGATTAATTGAAAAAATATTATGATGATGATGATGAAGTGTAATTTTAATCTTTCCATTATTTGACGATTGACTGCTGAATTGTAGCTGCATATTTATGTAAAAAAGAAGGGCACTTGTTATTGTTTTTTTTTGTAGTGAGCTGATATGTCCCCTTTGGTGGATGAATTTAAGCCATACTTTATTTTGCAAAATTTGAAACGCTTTCAGTCAAAACATGGGTTGGAATGAATAAATAGATGGTATGTATAGTTTCACTACTCGAAGCAGTGGATACTAAGTTGCTTCTAGCATGAAAGCCATCTCCAAACTGAGGTAGCTAACATATTGGTCCCCTTAAATACCATAAAATTATTATAGGACGATCAGCACGTTTGGTTTACATGAAAATGTTTTCTAAAAAATATTTTCACATGAAAAAATTCTCTCTTGCGGTCAAATGTGAGAATATTTTTATATCAATTGGTCTTAGTGTACCTTTTCACACCAATTGGCAATTAATTAATGTAAAAATATTCTAAACACTTGATTGCATGAGAGAGTTTTTTCATATGAAAATATTTTCTAAAAAACATTTTCACACAAACCAAACTCATAGCTGGACTAAAATCCACATATTTATGTGTGTTGCTACTAAACCGTCCTCTATTGCACATTTGTAGAAGTCATGTAAGAGTGAGATATAGAACCATTTTTGTGCTGAAAAGCATACAAAATTGAGAGAGAGAGAAAGAGAGAGAGACAGAGAGACAAAGAGAGAGAGAAAGAGAGAGAGACAGAGAGACAGAGAGAGAGAGAGAGAGAGAGACAGAGAGACAGAGAGAGAGAGAGAGAGAGAGAGAGAGAGAGAGAGAGAGAACCAACTTTTGTACTAAAAATTATATAAAAATTGGAGAAAGTTTCTCAAGTGGGTGCCACCAAAACATGGTATGAAAGAGGCCTGGTCACCATTAGTGGATCAGTGGCTAGGGTATGGTGCGTGACTCGCCTGTGCAAGCCTCTTATGCTTTTCTTATTGAGTCACACTGTAGTTAACAATTTGCTATCTTAATACACCGTTGTTAAAAAATTTCTATCTTAATACACTTCTAACAGTTTGTTAAGACACTGTTACATTTTTCTTTCTCTGCAACATTCGACTTTTGTATTGATTTAACATCTCTTGATTTGTAGGCTTGCTAGGATTCAAGAGCAGTGAAGGGTTTGCTAGAAGTGGAAGTGGATGCAGTGATCTACGATCTCTTGTTATGAAATTTATCTAAGGATATTGGGTGTCAGAAGGATGAAATTCTATGAATATTTAATTTTAGTTTGATGTAATGTTATTGGGTCTCAACTATTTCAAGATTTTGTAATGATATGGGCCTCCCCTTTGATTTGAATCATATGTTCATATGGGCTTATTTCTCTTGATTTGAAAGTTTTTTCATACCTTTTAGGTACATGTTTTTGGATAATTTTAAACATTTTTTTGATAATTTTTAGGTACACATAATTGTTGATGTTTTTAGCTAAAATTTTAATTTTTCTATGTACAATTGGGTCGGGTCCTGTCAGGTATAGGTCTGGTAAGATATTCTAGACCCGATCGGGTCCGGGTCCCATACATGGATTTTCAAGTCAGGGATCCCTACCCGACCTATTCTCATCCCTACAGATACACTCACACAACACACACACACACATACTCGGACACAAACACATTATTACTATTGAAAAATTGGTAGAACTCTTGCATTTTTTCTGGCAAGGAAATATTGATTCATTGCAGCTCCTTGTGCTGGCGTAGGAAATCATAGCCACCCAAAGTAAGGAGTGTAAGGTTAGTCTTTTTGAAAGTCCAAACCTTTTAGAAAGCCTGGACTTCAAAGCTTGGACTCAACTCTGAATGAGACACATGCACTTATTGTGATTTTTAAGCTCAAGTTTATAAAAGTTTGGCACAAGAAATGACACAATAAGTAATACTGAAGAATATGCAATTACCAGATTTATCTATGAGCTTTCGTGCTTAAGAGTAGTGAAATCTTTTCCGGTCATATGCACTTGTATCAAATTAATTTTCCATTGACTTCCAGAGGCTTCGGGACATTGTGAGTTATTTCTAGGGAAAATTGCTGAAAACCCCTAAAATATACTTTCTAGACATGCTACCCTCACCCTAAACTTTCCTTACTTCTTTTTCTCAAAAACTATATTTTCTAACTAATAACCCCAACCCTCCCACCCCCCCCCCCCCCCCTCCTCCCCCCAACTCAAAAAGTATGAAATTCTATGAATATTTAATTTTAGTTTGATGTAATGTTATTGGGTCTCAACCATTTCAAGATTTTGTAATGATATGGGCCTCCCCTTTGATTTGAATCATATATTCACATGGGCTTATTTCTCTTGATTTGACAGTTTTTTCATACTTTTTAGGTACATGTTTTTGGATAATTGTAAACTTTTTTTTGATAATTTTTAGGTACACATAATTGTTGATGTTTTTAGCTAAAATTTTAATTTTTCTATGTACAATTGGGTCGGGTCCTGTCAGGTATAGGTCTGGTAAGATATTCTACACCCGATCGGGTCCGGGTCCCATACATGGATTTTCAGGTCGGGGACCCCACCCGACCTGTTCTCAGCCCTACAGATACACTCACACAACACACACACACACAACACACACATACTCGGACACAAACACATTATTAGTATTGGAAAATTGGTAGAACTCTTGCAGTTTTCCTGGCAAAGAAATATTGATTCATTGCAGCTCCCTGTGCTGGCGTAGGAAATCATAGCCACCCAAAGTAAGGAGTGTAAGGTTAGTCTTTTGGAAAGTCCGAACCTTTTAGAAAGCCTGGACTTAAAAGCCTGGACTCAACTCTGAATGAGACGCATGCACTTATTGTGATTTTTAAGCTCAAGTTTATAAAAGTTTGGCACAAGAGATGACACAATAGGTAATACTGAAGTATATGCAATTACCAGATTTATCTATGAGCATTCGTGCTTGAGAGCAGTGAAATCTTTTTTGGTCATATGCACTTGTATCAAATTAATTTTCCATTGACTTCCAGAGGCTTCGGGACATTGTGAGTTATTTCTAGGGAAAATTGCTGAAAAACCCCTGAAATATACTTTCTCGACATGCTACCCTCACCCTAAACTTTCCTTACTTCTTTTTCTCAAAAACCATATTTTCTAACTAATAATCCCCCTCCCCCCCCCCCGCCCCGAACTTAAAAAGGATGAAATTCTATGAATATTTAATTTTAGTTTGATGTAAAGTTATTGGGTCTCAACCATTTCAAGATTTTGTAATGATATGGGCCTCCCCTTTGATTTGAATCATATATTCATATGGGCTTATTTCTCTTGATTTGAAAGTTTTTTCATACTTTTTAGGTACATGTTTTTGGATAATTTTAAACATTTTTTTGATAATTTTTAGGTACACATAATTGTTGATGTTTTTAGCTAAATGTTTTAATTTTTCTATGTACAATTGGGTCGGGTCTTGTCAGGTATAGGTCTGGTAAGATATTCTAGACCCGATCGGGTCCGGGTCCCATACATGGATTTTCAGGTCAGGGACCCCACCCGATCTGTTCTCAGCCCTACAGATACACTCACACAACACACACATACTCGGACACAAACACATTATTAGTATTGGAAAATTGGTAGAACTCTTGCAGTTTTCCTGGCAAGGAAATATTGATTCATTGTAGCTCCCCGTGCTGGCGTAGGAAATCATAGCCACCCAAAGTAAGGAGTGTAAGGTTAGTCTTTTTGAAAGTCCAAACCTTTTAGAAAGCTTGGATTTCAAAGCCTGGACTCAACTCTGAATGAGACGCATGCACTTATTGTGATTTTTAAGCTCAAGTTTATAAAAGTTTGGCACAAGAGATGACACAATAGGTAATACTGAATTATATGCAATTACCAGATTTATCTATGAGCTTTCGTGCTTGAGAGCAGTGAAATCTTTTCTGGTCATATGCACTTGTATCAAATTAATTTTCCATTGACTTTCAGAGACTTCGGGACATTGTGAGTTATTTCTAGGGAAAATTGCTGAAAAACCTCTGAAATATACTTTCTAGACATTCTACCCTCACCCTAAACTTTCCTTACTTTTTTTTCTCAAAAACCATATTTTCTAACTAATAACCCCGCCACCCCCCCCCAACTCAAAAAGTAATATCTTTTTTGACGAAAGTACCCCTTCATGTGCCTTCAACATACAAACAAATCATTTGGACGGACCCCAATAATACTTTCGCTGGACCGCGGTTGTTATTTGCCGGACTTACGACATATGCCGGACTGCATTTCTACAATACGAGACTGCTTATTTAGACAGTGATATGCCAAAACACCCTACTCATGTATCTAAAATGCCGGACCGAGACCATGAAATGCCAGACTTACGTCTCCAGTAGTAAAATCACTGGAGCGAAGTTTTGTAACGCTTGACCGCGAGTAAGATATTGCCAGACTGCATCCTCCTAGTGCCGGATAGATCAACCATAACGTCGGAACGAAGCTGTGAAACGCCATACTTAACATCTTTCTAGAAACACATGCTGGACCGCACATTGCAAACGCCAGACTGACCCCATTCCAGCAAGTAAATTGCCAGAGCACTGCTTCAAATCGCCAGACTGCCCACATTACAGTAAACATCGCCGGACTGCGCACATACACTGCAAGACAACTGCATCAAAACGTCGGAGTGATTTTATTACAGTACGCAAAACGTTGGACCGTGCCCACAAAATGCTAGACTGTTTATGCAAACGCCGGATCGACGGTCACAAAATGCCGGACTGTCTACGCAAATGCTGGACTGCCTACGCAAACGCCGGACTGCCTACGCAAACGCCCTTTTTAACATAGAATTTAAAAAGAGAGGGGTGGGGGGGGGGGGTAATTTTGTCTTTTTCTATTTTTTAAGGTTGGTGGGATATTAGTCAGAAAAGATGGTTTTTGAGAAAAAGAAGTGAGGAAAATTTAGGGTGTGGGTAGAGTGTCTAGAAAGTGTATTTTAGGGGGTTTGCAGCTCACCAATTTTTAGTGAATTTTTCCACATAACTGTAAATTGTAACTGTTAATAGTGGAAAAAGAGTCTTCAATTTTAAACTCTAGGGTCTAGACCATTATAGTGGGAAACAAATTTTTTTACAGGCTCATTCAACCCACTTTTAGTTTTGTTAGTTTATGGTTGTGATTTTTTTCTTTTGGTGAAGGAACCATTTTGGATTTACTCAAATAAAGAAAAAAAAAGAAAAAAAAAAAAGAAGAAAAATATTTTGGGATTGGGTCTTGTATGAGCCTATACGCTATTTGCAAAATTTAGAGATATTCTTGACAAATTTAGCAAGAGTTTTGATCAAGTACTAAAGGAATCTCACTATTTTGCCATAAAGAGCGATCAAATCGGGCAAGTTTCTCTTTTTCTCAAACAAAATTTGCGTGAAGAATACACATGCTTTAGTCCCAAAGTAGCTTTCATTTGCAGTATATCTGTTACATATTTCGATTATTGAAAAACAAAAGGCTTAAGTAGGAATTCCAACAAGTTCTATCAGGATTCTAATCAATTTGAGCTGAAATTCAATCTTGTTAGATTGAAATCATTCACCTTTATTTGGGATTTGAGCTAATGTCTTTTCTGCCGATTGGCCTAGACCAGAAGCATAGTTCTAAAACTCTGATGATGAAAGCCTTGAATCTAATGCATATGATGAAGCTTACCATATTCTTTTTTACGATGATAATGATGATGATGATTGAAGACTCTTGGTATTGACTATTGACTGTTGTGTTGAGTGTTGACTATTGTGTCCTAGACTATATGTTTTTTTGAATTTCTGTATATATTTTTTCTTATTTTTAGTTTCTACTTTCTAGTTTCTAGTTCTGCTATCTAACTTTTGTGTGTACAGTTTACAGTGTATCAGACTATCAGTGCATGCTTATCTGGTTTTACTGTTTTAGTATTCTATAAAAGTATGAATTATGGTCTTATGGATTATCAAAATTCTCTTCTCGACTTTTATCTTCTTTTTTTTTTTTAACTGGGATTATGGTCTTATGGATTATCAAAATGCTTATGGATTATGGTCTTATGGATTATCAAAATTCATATGAATTAATAATTATCAGTCATCAATTTTTTTTTTTTCAATTGGGACCCCCAGGTTCTGGTTGCTCGCCTAGGTGCTGGGCAGTCTCGACCCCTATGGCCCCCTAGGTGCCGCTCAGAGCTTTTTGAAACACTGACAATATCAGACTACTGCCATTGAATCCAGAACGTTGAAAAACCCCTAGATACCAAATTTTGGCTCAATCGGACCCTTTGGAACTATTATGAGCCTAGCTTACCACAAAGGGTGGGTTTTACACTATTGATGTGCAACTTCGGTGAACCAGTTTCCATTTATGGAAAGTGTGTTTTCATTCAGAATGATTTTCAAATACTCAAAACTCACTCATTTTGAGTCCAATTAAGCTCAAGTTTGGATGCGAAATAGATCTCGATGACCTGCTCGTTTTGACATATGGAATGCGTCATGGCATGACCCAAAATGAGAGAATTTCTAGAGAGAAGATGGGTTTGAAACATGAAAAATCAGATTTTATAAAGAAGAACATCCAATTATTTGATATGCCAAAGCTCAAGATCCCGATGTCGGATCATCGTAAATATGGGTCTGTTGCAATCGTGCTTTGAAGAGCTACAATTTGATATAATCAAAGGCCGGATGACACGATTTTTGAGGTCGAAAATGACATACTTTTCAAGTTGTCTGAATCTCATATTTTGGCGCCTTCCCAAAATTAGAACGCGCTCAAATGGAGACCAAAATGGATGAAATTTATTGCAAAAGATAGCGTCCTCTTCAATTTGTGATCAAAATGAAGACTTGGAGTGTCATAGATCGTGCCGAATTGATGGTCGAAGAATCACAAGTTCATTGAATTTGTTCGAATTTTGGGTTCTTTTTAAAAACTCCATTTCAAGACGATCAAAGGATATCAAAACGTGCGCAATAGTTCAAGCATCGATTATACGACAATGATCGTCCAAATTATCATCATAAATGTCCGAAAAACCTCCCGAGGCCTAGCAATGACAACAGGCTCCTCATGGAGGGATGATTTTGTCATTTGTTGAAAAGTGCTTAGGGGAATTTTGGTCATTTGATCAAAAAACGGGATTAATATTTTTATTCATAAAATGTGCATTTTTGGCAATTTTGATAGATTTTTAGCATTCCACCCTTGTTTAATGTTTGCTCTATATAAGAAACTCAAGTAATTTATAATAACACTCTTGTAGACTATCTTGAACATTTGGAGTAAATTATTGAATTCTTTAAGTTCTTACTTGTTCTTTAGCTTTACTTTCAAGTTCAAGATCCAAGATGGGAGGAGAGAGAAACATTTCTTTTAGAGAGAAAATACCCTTAGAACCCTACACTTCCTAGAACCCCAAAGTTCCAACTCCTTTAGGATTCCCAACTCTCAATCTCATACTACCTAGAACTCCTAGCTTTCATACACCCTAGAACCCCTAGCTTCCAATCCTACTCCATACACCCTACACCCTAACCTATACTATATATCACAGTACATCATATACCCTAGACTATTATATACACGTTAGCTAGCTTATGCCTTAGCTCATCCTGTACATCTTAGTCCCTATACACCAAACCTCAACTCAACCCACCTAAGCCATCCACCTAGACTTTAAACCTTAGCCTAGACCCACAAAGACCTTGACCTCTCTCTCATGTGCATGCAAAGGGACCGATGAAGGTGCACCTAGGCTCAAACCCATTCTAGGTCTACCTCTCTCCTCTCTCTTCTCTCTATTTTCTTTCTCTCTTTCTCTCTCTTTTCTATTTTTATGGCTCTCCTTTCTCTCTCTCTCTCTCTCTCTCTCTCTCTCTCTCTTACTCGGACCCAAGGTGGGTCCGAGCATTGCCCCTCTCTCTCTTCACTGACTCTCTCTCTATCTCTCTCATCTAAAGCCATGGACCCACACTTAGGGGGCCCGGCTTCCCTCCCCTTCTTTTCTCTTGCCTCACTCTCACCCTCTCTCTCGTCAAGTGATGGACCTGTGCCTTAGGTGGGTCTGCTCAACTCTCTCTCCCTTCCACTCTCATGTTTATTTCTAGCCCGCCCCTCTCATCTTGCACCTCTCATCCACCCCTCTCACCCGTCATCCTTTCATTCGCCCCTCTCCCCTATACGCCCTATCTGCCCTACTCACTCCATACCCCTATATGCCCCATCCGCCCTACTCACTCCATACCCCTATACGCCCCATCTGCCCTACTCACTCCATACCCCTATACGCCCCATCTTCCCTACTCACTCTATACCCTTATACGCTCCATCCGTCCTACTCGTCCTATCCCCCTATTCACCCTACTCGCCCTATTCACCGTACTTGCCTTATCCGCCCTATACTTCCTATCCGCCCTATACCTCCTATCCACCCTATACGTCCTATCCGTCCTCTCTTGCCCTATACACTCTATCCCCTCCCCCCCCCCCCCCCCCGGCCCCTTTGTGAGCCTAGATTCATACCTCACGTAGGTCCATCACCCCTTGACCCCATTCACCCTTCTTTCACTCTCTTGCCTCTTTAAACCATATTTTAAACTCATCATTCACTTTACTTTGCTTTTCATTTCATCATTATCTTCATTTCTCTCTTTGCACTTTGCTTCTTTCACTCTCGAGTACTCAATTTGAGGTCGTCCTGAGATAGTGCTCTAGGGTTTTAACTCTCATATCTCTAACCATCAACTCATAAGAGACACTATTCTCTTACACTCAGTCACTTGGGTTCTCTTACTTTCTTCTCTCCATTGATCACATCTAGGGGGCTCTTTGGATATAAATGGTCTCATAGTATATAATCCCTTATATTAATGACTAACACATGCAATGACCATCTCTATAGCATGCTCATGTGTATAGTTTGACCAAAATGTATCTACCGTACACATGCATCTTCTGAAAATTGCATTTGTGGAGCATCGGCCCCACATTTTGAAAGCAACAGTAAGATGAAATATTTGATAAATTATTTTTTTTAAAAAGAAGATAAAACATTAGATAATGGGTGTGGTTTGTATAAGGTTGCAATGTTAGACAATCTAATTAAGGAGCACCTCCAAATTTTATCATAATATGCAATTTTGGAGTAAAAAATTATTAGGGTTATATGAGAATCTATTTTCATATCTAATTATAAAATTGTAAACCCTAAAAATAAATAAAATCAAGTAGATCTATAAATTTACAAAAATATTGAAAATGGACGGTCTAGATAATGTGTTGCAATATGCCCTATTTATAGGACTCAAAATCTTTTTTTTTAT
The DNA here is from genome assembly GCF_000471905.2 of Amborella trichopoda. The sequence continues at coordinate 1,790,093 of NW_006498102.1, forward strand.
TTTATATTCATACATCTCAATGTCAAGATGATCAATTAGAGGGTTTTTCAGCATTAAAACAACCTTTTCATTTTTGGGGTGCATCTTAAAATCAACATTTTAAGGTTGCCACCTCAGGTAAACTTTTTCCTTAGATAATATTGATATTTGTCCTTAAATTTTCGACACTTCACACCAAAATAAAGAATTTGGTCCCAATCCACAAGCCCAATGTTCTTGGTGTAATTTCCCCAAATATTAGTGCCCATTTTGGACCTTTCAAAAAAGGCAAGTACGGGTAATGACAAGCGAATTCCACGACCGTTTTGATTGATTAAACGTCCTTTCTTTTTCTTGTACCAATTACCAAAATAACCCAATGATCAAGCACATTTTTCTAAGACAGTGGAATATTTGGCAACCATTTAAATGTAAGGAAATATGTAAACAAGACCGGGAGAATTGATGATATTTTCCAAAAGCTGGTAAATTTTGACAAAAATCATGAGCAGTCTCTAAATATTATTTTACCCAAAATTTATATACTTTTGTAAAAAATCCCTTTGGCTTACTTTTCAAAAAAGGGCAAGGATCGAGTGCTCGATCAAGGTAGCAAGATTTTCAATTGAACAAGTAGGTCAAACACCCAGTTAAGGGTAGGGCTAGCAATGGGCAAGGCCAGCCTTAGCCCATCGAAAAGACTTTGGCTTAGGCTCAGCTTTTGTTCTATCAA
>NW_006498102.1:1828365-1842751 GCF_000471905.2 Amborella trichopoda
ATAGGGCCTAGGCTCTAAACAATCAAATTAGAGCATACATTCAAATAGTGTCCAGAAATGTGGTTTTAATACTGAAAATCATTGTGATAGCCTTAAAATATGGTTTCATCTCTATTTATAAAGTTTAAAGCTTAAAAAATAGTGTAGATCAATATATCTAAAAAAACTTGAAAATCTTGAAAATTGATGGCCCAAAAATACATTACAAAATACGTTTTTTCAAAAACTTGAAATCCATTTTTTCTCATGTCCATGCATCTTGATCTTGAGATGATCAATTTGAGGATATTTGGGCATCCAAACAACCTCTTCTAGTGAGCTTTTTAAGGTAGGCTCTAATTTAATGGTTTTGAGCCTCGAATCTATATAAACTTTTTTTTTTCTCTCTCTCTTTCTCTCTCTATATAAACTTTTTGAGTTACTTTACTCCTAGCTCTTCACCATCAAAATTCTATAGCACATGTAGTCAAATAGTATCTTACCTTTTATATTGTTTTCTACAAATGGGACCCACACATAATTTGGAGGGTGGTCGCCTCAGTGAGGAGCACCAAAATATCCTTATGAATATTTTAGGTAATTCAATCATTTTATTTTTTGACAATGAGTAATGATCCGATTGAACCCTCCTCCACCCATGTGTGTAGGACCCTAAATGATTACCATTAAATTTGGCACAGATCCCTAGAAACGTTATCACATGGGTATAGAACTTGAGTTTTTTAGAGATCCGTGCTAAATTTAATGGTGATCCTTTGGGGTCCTATCCACATAGGTAGGAGAGGGTCCTCTATGATCATTTCTCTTTGACAATTACTTATTATTTTTATAATATATGATGGTGATAAGCCTAAAATTTTAGATCGATGTGACTTATATAAAAATAAAAATATTTACAATTGGACGACCGTGATTCTTTTCCTCTCAATTCTTTCAAATCCTCTCATCTCTTACCTCCTTCTAACCTCTTACCATAGTTTCATCCTCAATGACTCCCATGAAACTTCACCTATGTGCTCTAAATCTAATGAAATTTTGTGAAAAGTCATGTTGATCTTCCTAAACTCTCCTCAGTTTGTTAGTATTAATATGCCTTTCCCTTAAAATAAAGGATGGAGAAAAATATGATTTAGAGAATTAATGAAGAATTTCTAACTTATACAAAAAATATAGCAAAAATTTCCTACGGACTCCTAAGTCCCCATCTTATTTCATAGTAGACCTTCATTTTATTTTTCTTTCAAGCGGCATAAAAAAAACTTCAAGTATTTCACCGTACCCCCTTATCTCTTCTCTCCCACATTTATTCATGTTTGGCCAAAAAAACTAGCTCCAACAAATTGTTTTATTCCATCTCTTTTATTTCCAACACTTTTATTTTCAATAGGGTTAAAAAAGTTTTTGGATTGAGAAGGAATAAAACAATTTGTTGGGGCTAATTTTTGTGGCCAAAGGTGTATTGTACCCCTCATCTCTTCTCTTCCATGTTTATTCACGTTTGACCACAAAAACTAGCCCCAACAAATTGTTTTATTCCCTCTCATTTATTTCCAATAGGGTTAACAGGTTTTTGGATTGAGAAGGAAGAAAACAATTTGTTGGGGTTGGTTTTTGAGGCCAAAAGTGAATAAACGTGGGAGAGAAGAGATGATGAGGTATGGTGAAATACTTAAGAGTTTTTTTATGCTGCTTGAAACAAAAATAGAAGGAGCGTCTACTGTGAAATAAAATGGGGAATTAAAGGTCTGTACGAAATTTTTCCAAAAATATATACTTTACAGAAACTTGAAAATTATTTTAGATATGAATATGTGGAATAGAATCTAGGAAGGTTTATCAAACTAAATTAAAAAATCTTACCAAAAAATGAATTTTCATCTAAACAAATTAACACCGGTTTCAGCAAGCTAGCCATCATAGAGAAAAGTTAGAAAATAATTGAAATCTAATAAGAAAATAAAATGAAAATGAAATATTAGTTTCTATCCAATAAAATATTTTAAAAAGTTATTTTTCAACTGCTTTGTCATTAAAGCATCATATGAAACATGCAGTCATTAGCCATTTTGTAATTTTTTATTTTAGAAAAAGCTAAATTTGTTATTATTTCTCTAGGTGGTGGGCTTGGTCCAATGACCTTTTCTAAGCACAGAGATGGGCATGACATGAAAAAGCCACGAGGTTCTATCTTTGTCACACTTGCTTCTTATAAATAAGGAAAATCTGATTTAATGATACCCTATACAACATGAAGGGAAAGCTTTCTATACGCCATAATGAATAGGGCTTCATATGTGTCACTCTCTTGATCAGGGCCTAGTCGTTCAATCTGAATAGATAGTTGGGATGGTTTCAGCCATAATGTCATAAGTAAGTCTATGATAGTTTGATCTAGATATGATGATTTATAGTATTTTATTTTTAATTGTTTTATGCAAATTATATGAGTACGAAATTTGGTGTGTGCCATCATTTAAAAAAAAAAAAAAAATCTTAATTTGTTTGTTAAAATTGTATGTCTAGACACCAAGTTTTGTTTCAAAAATATTTCTTTGTTTTCAAAAGTTTTAAAATGTTTTCCAAAACAATAGAGTTGGACAACCCATATATGATGTAAGTGCATTTCCGCTTTCTCTAAAATCCTTGAAGAATGAGCTAAAAATCCTTATGCAAACTTTTATTTTAGAAAAAGTTTCAATAGAAACCATAGATCCCAAAATCTTATCCTATCTTAGAAATACAGGTGTAACTCATAAATTCAGCTGCTCAAGATCATCATCATCATCATCTCAATTTCAATTCCTTTCTTATTCAATTTGAAACCAATAAAAAAAAAAAGAAAAAAAAAATCTCATTATCCCCTACATTTTACTTATGTATATCTTAAGATCCAATGATTGAAAATATTACTTGGAAGTAAAAAGTTTCCACCTTTTTTATCTTACAGCGCCGTAGACCCCTTTGATCACAAGTTTTTAACCCAAATAAAATCTAAAATGACACCCTCAACGCTTGTATGTATTGATTAACATTAATTTTTGTTTTCTTCCTTTTATCAGTAATTTTTATTTCTCTCTCTACCTAAACTCCCTCTCTCTGTCCAAACTCCTCTCTATCTCTCTCTGCCCAACTCCCTCTCTCTCTCTCTCTCTGCCTGGACTCCATCTGTCCCTCTCTTACAAGCTTTTCTCTCACCCAAACTTCCTTTCTCTCACTAAATCTTCATTCTATCTTACTAAATCTTCGTTCTCGTATCATCTGAATTATAAAGAGGAGATCCAGAAGTGATTGGGACCTCACAACCCTAATTTTGGATGCGCGCACCTTGATTTTAATTTGAAGTCCTGCGATCCGATCTCGGTGCCCACTACTCCAGTGTGCCCAAACACAATAATTACTTTCTCTCTCTACACTTTTTCTATACTGCCACATTCTTAACCAAACACAATAATCACTGTCAACTTTCTCTCCCTATACTGTCACGTTCTTAACCTCTCTCTACACTTTCTCTCTCTACTCTTTCACATTGTTACTGCAGACTAAATCTCTCTGCACTTTCTCTCTCTATATGGTCACATTCTTAACCTCTCTCTACACTTTCTCTCTCTATCTAGACTTTCACTTTGCTTCTCTCTGCATTGTCACATTGTTAGCTTCGAAAATAAGGAATAAGGTGATCTGGCTTCGTTCCTCATTGTTCGGTTGGAGTGCTCTCTCTCTCTCTACTTGACAGGCTTTTAAAATCGTAAGTATCTTCCTGCAATTGACTCAACTACAAATCACACACGCCTCGTCCCTATTTGATTTTTTATTCACACTCATAATAAGTCGTTTTCTCTCTCCGTGTTTCATGTTAACAACTCTGCTCTCTCCCTTCGAACAGCTTGTTGTTCGTCTGCAAAAATTCTCGAAACCCACAATTAGTTAAAAATAAAGAGATTCTGCCTTCGTCTTTTACTGCTCCATGAAAGGGATCTTGTCTTTCTTGTTTTTAATGGAAATGGAAGTCGAATTAGGGTTGTGAGGTAAAATGGGAGACAAATTCAATTCAGATGATACGAGAACGAAGATTTAGTGAAATAGAATTTAAATTTAGTGAGAGAAAGGAAGTTGAGAGAAAGCTTGTAAGAGAGGGGAGGATGGAGTCCAAGCATAGAAGAAAGTAAGAGAGAGAGAGAGAGGGAGTTGGGTAGAGAGAGAGAGTTTGGATAGAGAGACGGTAGAGAGAGAGGGAGTTTGGGTAGAGAGAGAAACAAAAATTACTGTTAAAGATAACAAAACAAAAATTATTATTAATCAATACATACAAGTGTTGAGGGTGACATTTTAAATTTTGTTTGGCTAAAAAATCTATGGTCAAAAGGGTATAGGGGTTGTGAGATGGAAAAGATGTAGATTTTTTGCTTTTAAATAATATTTTCAATCATTGAGTATAAAGAGATACAGAATTAAAAAATAAAAGATAAAAAGATATTTTTTTAAAAAATAAAGCTTTAAACCAAAGATGTTTAACTGCAGTCCTTAATACCATCACTGTGCTAACCTCTCGATAAAATATGGCCACCCTAATCCTAGCACGGTTCCCATTGAAATCCTATGGATCATTCCCGAAAATCAAACACTTCTAAAAAAAAATTGTAACTACCCCAAAATCAAGGGAGTTCTGATTGATGTCTTACTAATCTTACTCATCAACATCCCACCTTTCCCTAGGGTATTAGGCATTCAAATGAAGGACCCTATATTTTCTCAATCGTGTTTTGGGTGTATGCTTCTTTGCTGTTGAGTCGTTGTCCCAGGTGAACTCGGGACAAGTATAGACACCTTTATGAAATTTTGGGCAAGGGAATTCTCGAAAACCTGTAACCTTGAACTATATTACCATTGTATCTTAGTACACTTGACATATTGTTTAGAACCTAAGAAAACTCCAAAATAAACCCCTTTGATTACTAGTCCTAGAGAAACATAGGGCAGGAACATCCCAGTAATGTGATGTCTGTCACTAGTCCTAGACAATCTTGTGATGCAGAGCGCGTCACTAGTCCCTATTTCTTTCAGAAAATTTTAGAAAGTTCCAAAAAAATTGATTTTTATGGTAATGGTTTCTAGAAGCTTCAAGAGGCCGTTTGACTTTGAAACCTATCTTGAGCCATCGAATCTAATTTTAACCCAAGATATAAGCTTAGGATTCCTATTCTTAAGGGAATATTCCCTAGATATACCTTGATCCAAAGTCTATATGAACCCTTTAACCCTCCATAGGAAAACCAACAAAAAATTATAGAAAACTAAATAAAATCATTTAGAAATTAGGTACCAAGATCCCCAAAAATCATAGCTTAGACATTAGGTACCTAACTCCCCAAACAATCATAAGATGAATCCCTTAGAAATTAGGAAATCTAAAGTTATAGAAATTTCTAAGACAAGATATTCAAAATCCCTTAGAAGATCTCCTAGGAAAATAACCTAAAATCCCTAGGAAAATCTTAGAAAAATAACAAAAAATCTTAGAAGATTACCATAGAAATTAGGAAGCCAAAAATCCCATGAAAACTCTAAAGAAGATGGAAAATTTCTCTTATGCAAGAAACTATAAGCCAAAGTCCCTACAAATTATAATTAAACGCCATACAAATTTCCATTTTAAAACCTTAGGAAGCGAGAATCCTAGATCGAATTCAATAAATCCTTTCAAGACAATTCTTCAAAGCAAAAGAGAAGGCATCAAGGTGTAAATCAACTAATCCTTTATTTTTTCTTTTCTTGTTTTCTTGATTTTTTTTTATGCGATTTCAAGCCAACGCTTCAAGTAGTTCTTTGGGAGGACTGATCTTTTGAGATTAGGATCTATCTTGGAACCATAGTTTGACGGATCGCACAATCTATTGAAATTTAATTGTTCAGTTGAAAGCAAAAATCAGATAGGGTTTCTCCTGAAATTCTCTAAGATTTGGCTGTAAACATTAGAATGTCAAGATGGAGAAGGAAAGAAGAGGTGCTTATAAATAAGGTTAGTGCATCTCTTAAGATCTTATTCAGGCATTGTCTCCCTCAAGCTTTTGTATAAAAACATTTTCAAAATCAACTTCATTTTTTGTCTGTCTACCCTCTGTAGAAGCCAAAAATTTATTTGAATTCTCTTGAAAAAGGCACTCTATGTGTGTGTTTTCAAATGGTTATAGGCTCTCAAGTTAAATATTGTCTATAATAGTTTGTAATTTAGTAATAAAGTATAAAAGTTAAATACTTTGTATATTTTGGTTTTGTTATGTAATACAAGCACAAGTTATGGGATGGATATGGTGGCAGTAAATCAAGAGATTCATAATGACATGAATAGTAGTAGTCAGTATTTCTAAAACCTGAATCGATGAGATAGCTTGTTCCAGACTTTTTAGGAATAAAGGCTATTGGTGATATCAGACCTATTAGCCTATTGACTAGCCTCTATAAAATTGTGTCCAAAGTGTTTACAGAGAGACTTAAAGTGGTGTTACCGTCTATCATTTATGACCCCCAGACGACATTTATTAAGGATAAGTTAATCACTGATAGTGTTTTGGTGGCCCAAGAATGTATTCATTCTCGTATTATTGATAGTTCTCCCGGAATTATGATCAAGTTGGATATGAAAAAAACTTATGGCAGAGTGGATTGGAGTGTTGTGCTAGCGATCATGAAGAATATGGGGTTTAGGGAAAAATGAAGAAATTGGATCTTCGGGTGTCTTTCCTCAGCTCATTATTCTATTTTGTTCAAAGGTAGCCCTATTGGTTATTTTAGGGCTTCGAGGGGTCTTCGCCAAGGTGACCCTCTTTTCTTATTTTTGTTCACAATTTATGCGGAGTGTTTTAGTTTATTTGTTCGAAATATTGAGTCTAAAGGGCACTTTGCTTGTTTCCAACTTCCAAATGGGGGACCTTATATCTCTCATCTTCAATATGCTGATCATACTTTACTCTTTTGCGATGCTGAGGAGGAGCAGATCACCAATATAGCCACCTTTTTAAAATGCTATGAAGTTGCTTTAGGTCTTAAGGTGAATTTTGGTAAGACATCTGTGATAGGTATCAATTGTGATGATATGATGGTGGCTCTTTTGGCAGAGACTCTGAGTTCTAAGGTGGATCAATTCCCAATAATGTATCTTGGTATGCCCATTTCTGATGGTCGTCTCCCTATGGAAATATGGGATAAAGCGGTGATTTAAAAAATGCCGAGTCGAACCGGACTCGCCCGGTTCGACTCGAGAATCGGCACTGGACGTGCTGATTCAGGCAAATTACACGGAATTTCCCGGTTCCAGAGAGAACTGGGCGATTCTGTACAGTGACTTGCCGATTCACTGTACGGAATCGGCGAGTCCCGTGAAGAACACGGGCTGCACAGTATTCTTCACGGGATTCTTCAAAATTTGTCATTTTTTGATAATTTTTCTTGTTTTTTTTGCCATGTGATCGAATATGCAGGCTTTATGCAGCTTTTTTCAGCCTTTTCATGGATTAAATGGTAGAGAAATTTTGTGTTTTTGGATCATGAAAGTTGCGTTTTTAGGGATTCCACCTTTCCTTATATTTCATACCAAATAGGGCATGAATATGTGAAAGTTTGTAGGCATTTTGATCGTAAAGTTGTTCATCAAAAATTTTTGTTACGAATTTGTGATAATCGTTGAGAAACACAGAGTAATTTGGAGATTGAAGGCTCGGGTTCACAAAACCAGGTAAGAACTTAGGGTTTTTTTTTTTTCGCCATATGATCAATTTCACTGCATATTTTGAAAATAATGAGTTATATTTGTAAGGTTTTTAATCTTTATTGTGTCTTTTATCATTTAACATATTCAATTTTATTTAATTTGCTCAATTGCAGACTGAGTTTTTAGATGAACACAGTGATGTATGTGAAAAAAAATTTCTGCTGTGTTTTATTTTTTTTTTCCGCCTTTCGATTTTTTGTTCACGATATATTACAAATAATAGGTTAGATTTCTAGGGTTTTTAATCGTTATAGTCTTGTTTATAATCAGATGTATTCAATTTGATCTGATTTATTCAATTTGAGCTTCGTTTTTTAGATTCAATGATTGTTGTCTGTGAAGAACTGCGTTTTTTTTTTTTTGCTCAATTTAATCGATTTGATTTGATTTATTAATGATAATGTGTTCATAATTAGGGTTTTGATTCCTTATATTGTTGTTTATAAAAAATTGTACTCAATTAGATGTAATTTATTCGCTTGGAGGTGGATTTTTTAGTTAAAATGGCTGATGTAAGGTGGCTTTGTGAAGAACATAAATTTTTTTTATTTTAGTTTTTATTTTATTTTTTGTAATCCATGATCGAATTTTTTGAAAATTTGTCTTTTTTTTTTTATTTTGTAATCTATGATCGAATTTATTGTTTTTTTTTTTGTAATCCATGATCGAATTTTTTGTAATCTATAATCGAATTTTTTGTAATCCATAATCCATAATCGAATTTTCGAATTTTTTATAATCCATGATCGAATTTTTTGTAATCCATAGTCGAATTTTTTGTAATCCATAATCAAATTTTTTGTAATCCATGATCGAATTTTTTGAAAATTTGCTGTACTTTTTTTTTTTTTTTATTTTTATCCATGATCGAATTTTTTGAAAAATGATGATTTCCGAAAAGATGTGAAAATCGTGACAAGGTTTTGATTATCATGAGGTATTAAGCCATATTTTTAATTTTTAATGTTAAAGTTTTTGTTGAAAAAATTGTAACAGGGTAGGGATGAGCACGACAGTGTAGGTGAGCATGAAGGATGGACAAGCTTCAGGGATTTTGGATTGGGAACGCAACAGAACACTAACACTCAAGGATTTGGATATAGTCAGATGCCTATTAATATCGATGATGCGTTTTTAGATCGAATCAATGAATTGTCAAACAAATTCAATCAATGGCACCAGCGTGACCAAGAAGAAGAACATCGTCGTCAGTCATTTTCTTTTTAGATCATATGTTACTAATTGTATGCTTTATTGTCATCCATGTATGTTGATATACTTATTCCATGATAATTCTATGTTTATCCTTTGGTGTGACGTAAATTAAATGGTAAATAGTAGTTCATGCAGGGAAAGAACATATCAATATTCGCATATTCATGCAAAGAAATGAAAATTCTTAATGGAGTACCCTCATTTTTTATTGAATTCCTAAAAAACAATATTTATAATGAAGTTTAATAATTTTTTTGGATTTTTTTGAAGTTTTAATCTGACCGATTCACCCGATTCCCGATCCGGATCGCCGATTCGCCGATCCAGATCGGTTTTTGAGGTGCCCGATCCGGGTCGCCGATCCGCTTTTTAAACCATTGGGATAAAGTGATTCAGCGGATCCAACTTAAGCTCGATTTGTGGAAATACAAATGTCTCTCTTTGGGGGGGAGGATTACTTTGATTAAAGCTTGTCTATCTAATCACCTTATTTATGAAATGTCTATTTTACAGATCCCCTCTTCGGTGGCTAGAAAGAATGAGATGCTTATGATAAACTTTCTTTGGGGTTCTTTGAGGGACTAAAAAAAAATTCCATCTTCTTGGATGAAATAGGGTGTGAACACCAAAAATGGAAGATGGTCCGGGTATTAAGAAAATTAAGCTGGTTAATCAGGCTTTACTATGTAAATGGTGGTGGAGTCGTCTAAATTTTAAGGATCATCTTTGGTACAAAGTGATTATCTTAAAAGTATGGCGATGACAGATTCAATATGTGGGCTGGATGTAGGCTTAACAATAGGAAGATGTCACCTATTTGGAAATATATCAATTTGTGTAAGACTCGTATCCATAGAGATATCAGATAGACTGTCGGTGATGGAAGGAATATCTCCTTTTGACACCATAAGTGGTTAGATAATTCCCCCTTAAAATATGTGTTCCCTATGATTTTCAATAGGGTTGTTAATCCCAATGCCTTGATCTCGGATCTTTTTAAGAGGACGGGGGATCAGATTGAGTGGAAGATCATCTTATCATGTAATAGAATTCCTAATGAACTTTTCTTGGAGTTTAGCGGCTTGTTGAATGTGCTTAAAGGTCTATATTCCCCTGCATGCAGATGACGAGGTGGTTTGAGACATTGCAAAAGATGGTGTATATTCGGTTAAATCTATATATCATCTTTTGTTTCATGATCGATGGAGGTGGTCGATGCTCAAAATTGTTATTGTTTGAAAGTGGCTGATTCCACTTAAGATCCAAGTTTTTCTATGGTTGGCGGTGCAAAATAAGGTATTAACTACATAAAATCTCATTAAAAGGAGAAAAATCCTGCCTAATATATGTTTTGCTTTGAAAAAGGGATGGCGAATCAGGAGCCCATCTCTTCCTCCATTGCCCTTTCACTAGTAGTACTTGGCTGTGGTTTTTTTCTCAGGTTAAAGTGGTGCTCATTTTACCTCCGGATGTTATTGGAATTATCGGAGCCTTATCTGTCTCATCGCTTCCTCAAACTGGTGTGGTGATTTGGCAAATTGCAAGAAGGGTGTTATTTTATGGGAAGTTTGGAAGGAGAGAAATGGAAGAGGTTTTGAGGGGATAAACTTACCTTTAGATAGAATTTTAGATAAAATTCTTCATTCTATTTGGATGTATTTGTCTATTACCAAGGTGGAGAGAAGTATTTTGAAAGTGGATGTTAGAACAAATTTATACAATCTTTTCCAGATGGGTTACATGAAGTGTAGGCCAAAAGGGAGATGGACTGCTCCACCAAGAGGCATTTTGAAACTGAATTTTGATGGTACTTCGCTTGGCAATCCAGGTCCAGCTGGTTTTGGAGGAGTTATGAGGATTTGGGAATGACGTGCTTTGTTTTCTTATGTTGGGCCTTTGGGAGAGAAAACAACTAACCACACTGAGTTTATTTCTCTTCTTCATGGTCTAAAATCTCTTGATGCCGGTTTTTTTGAATCGACTTGCATTATTGAAGGTGATTCTCTCAATGTTATCAATTGATGTAAGGGGAGAAGAAAGTACCATGGGAATTGAGATCGGTTTTGCTACAGATTTTGGATTTGTCCAGCTCTTTTTCTCTCTCCTTTGTCCATGTTTATAAGGAGGCTAATGATTTGGCTGATAGTTTAGCAAGAAATGGTACCTTTTCTCACAGAGATTTTAGTCTCTGACCACGTAATTTCCTTTTAAAATCTGAATAATATTTGCTGACTTTCATCAAAAAAAAAGAAAGAAAGATGAGATAGCTTTTCCACCCCAAAAATAATGGTGGAGATTGTTAATTTTGACTATTATTTTACTCTTTGCACCTAAATTTTTTAATTTAGCAAAATATGATACAAATAATAAAGATGTTTATTAATTTTAAGTGAGTTTTTAGTTTCATTTTGTGTTTTCTTGCATAATTTTTTATGTTTATCTCGTGCACTTTTTTAATTTTGATTATATTATATTATTTATCATTTAATATTATTCGTTTTTTCCCCTAAAAAAAAAAAACAAAAAAAATTCTAAGCGAATCTTTAGTCAGTAACTTTATTTAAACAGAAATGATTGATTTATTGTTTTAAAAATAGGTTTACATACTCTAATTTTTTTCTTTACTTTAGTAAGAGCAAATTTTTTTAGGGAATTTGCGATCGCATCTATTGCATTAATCATTGTGGTCTATCTATATTCATTCGTTGTTAGATTGAAATTATCTTCATATTATTTTTATGCTTAATAATTTAGCACGTGCATTTTACTAATAAATTTAAATTAATTCTATCTATCAACCATTGTAGAGCATCTTCTATCACCTTCTTTTGGGTTTGAAGCATCTCCGTTGATCTGATCCATAGGTTTGTTCTTGCGTCATTTCAATAATTCCATTCAAGTTTCAGCTTGTTGATTCAATTCAATTTTTAGCATCTGTTGGCATGAGATTAATTATGATATGTCGAACCTGATAATATGTTAGTGAACGAAAAAGAGTAATCAAGATCGAGATTTGATTTGCGGCTTAGAGGTTTTTTTGGGAATATATTTTTGAGTTCTCACAAAAGCTAAATTTTTTTGGGAGTAGAGAATATTTTTTACATCGTTAAGCCATGGAGGATTTTTTAGAAGTACATTTTTATTTTTCTCGCGACAATGTATCATGTTTTTGGCGCATATACAATTGTGGTACACTATGCATAAACAATTGTTGTACACTATAACCATAAGTGGCTTGTTTTTTTTTCTTTTTTCTTGCCTTTGATTGTTTATTTTCTGTCTTGGTTTTCTATGTATTTGAGAGAGATCATAAGTCTAAAACCACAAGGTAAACTTTGATTTGTGTTATATATCTTAGATAGATATTTTCTTTTTCTTCATATCTCTTTTCCAAACAAAGATTTATTCTTCACATGGGATAAGAAGTGATATTTCTGGTAGAAGAGTGACATTTTCTGTACCAAGTGCAGGAAGTTTGCCCTTGTCTAAAGCTTAGTTTTGCAAGGTAATTTTTAATGCAGAGCTTGGTTTATGTGAAATGCAAAACTTAACTTTCTAAGGGGATATTTGTTACGTGTGAAAATATTTTTGTGGAAAGTACTCTCCCATGTCATTGTGGAAGTTATTGCACGCCATTGGATGCCAATGTGAAAAAATGCATTGAGTCTAATTGCATGAAAAAAACTCCCACTCTTAAATCATATGAGGGAGTCTTTTTCACGTGAAAAATATTTGTGGTAAGTATTTTCATGAGTACCAAACTTGCTCAACTTTATAATGTAGGGCATGGTTTATTTTTCACATGAGGTATAGTTTTTCTTAAGGAAAATGTTTTTTTGATAAGGAAAATACTTATATATAGCCGATGTTCTAAACAATCCAATTAGAGTGCACCTAAAAAATTTCACTAGAAGTGGTTGTTTTGACACCCCAATATGTTCAAATTGATCACCTCGACATCAAGATGCATGGACATGAGAAAAAAATAGATTTCAAGTTTTCTAAGTAGTACATCTTGTAATGTATTTTTGGACCATCGGTTATCAAGGTTTTCATGTTTTCATAGATCTGCTTGATCTGCAAGATTTTTTAAGTTTGAAATTTTATAATTAAAAGTGAAAATATATTTTAAGACTATCACAAAGATTTTCAGTATTGCAACTAAATTTCTCGTAACTATTTGAGGGTGCGCTTTACTTTGATTGTTAAGAACCTCGGCTCTATACAAACCGCACCCTTTTTATAAACACAAATTGTGTAAATTGTTTTTTAAGATGGTTAGAGAATCTATTTTTATATCCAATTATAAAATTTTAAATTCCAAAACTGGTTCAATTCAATAAGATCTATAAACACAAGAAAATCTTGAAAATTAATGGTCCAAAAAATGTGTTGCAAGATATCCTATTTTTTGGGACTTGAAATATATATAATTTCCATATCTGTACATCTCGATGTTAAGATGATCAAGTAGACAGTTTTTCAATGTCAAAATAGCTTTTTTCAATGGAGTTTTGAAGTGCACTTTTGTAGAAACCCCATTTTTGTACAAGGCAAAGTTCATTATTTTCTGACCTTAAACAACCTTTAGGACTATACTATTCTAGGAAATCCCTGAACCATAGAATACTATAGTCCATGATCCCCATTTTGTGATCCAGTATCCTAACATGCTCACATATCTTGGAAATAATCAATAAAAATAGCAAACTATCCCCTTTTATCTTGATATTTAGAAGACAATCATTCAAAAGCGCGTAAATAACCCCAAAATTGGAAATTTCAGATTTTGGCCAAATCTGGGCAGGGCGACACAAAGTATGTCGCTCAAATGCGTAGGACACAAAGTGTGTCGCCCAATCTAGATTGATCCAAGTCACATATTTTAAGCTGCCAACCCAACTCCAGTTAAAATTCATTGAATCCGGACCATTTTGGATTAGGTGACACACTTTGTGTCACCCAAGCCTGAATCTGGTCTGTGCGACCAAAGTGTCACCCAACCCTTTGACCCCCCAAATGCGTTTTCGAGCTGTCAGGTCAATTTATTTTCGGAAGTTATGCATTTTACTTGTTTTTTGAGTCTATAAAAAGGCATTCATGACCCTTTTAGGGTTGGTGAGCAAAACCCGAGATGCTAGATGAACCCTAATGTGTGAAGCTTTAACTCTACAACCCTAAATCATCGGCGGCCCATTTTTCATGAGACTTGCCTTCAACCTTCAACTTTTAGGTCTGATCCACAACCCTAGTTCAATCAAGCCAAGGGTTGGTCAATTATGAAGAGGGAAAAGAAGACGCATGGTGTAAATTCAGTCGAGGTCCTGATATGGGCGAGGCTTTGAAGTCTCGGGTGTCCCAAGCCAACTGGCTCAGTGACGTATATTTCTTTTCACCCTAACATAT
>NW_006498102.1:1843261-1854354 GCF_000471905.2 Amborella trichopoda
AAAATAGACACTCCAAATTTCATGTGATTTGAAATTGTAAAAAGCTATTAAAATTATATTACGAAATGCAATCATGATCGTCAGATCGGCCCAGATTCTATCTGAGCCATTAGGAATTTACTGTAGCTATTTAGCTAATGGACTGGCCTCAAAAGTCAGAGTTGAGGGGTGGACATGTGTTGCAAAAATAAAAAAAAGGTCTTGTACATAGAGATAAGATGGGGTATATACCTTAGAAATAAATAGAGTTTAATATATGATATTTTTCTATTAGATGAATCAAATATATTTTTTAGGAGAGATGAGAGATTGTTATGGATGTTATTATTATTATTTATCTATACTATATTATTAAACAAGAGTTACGGGGTGGACATGTGTCGCGAAAATAAGAAGGGACCTAATGTTGTAGAGGTTGTAAGATATATTCTCATATTTAAGGGAAGAGAGAGACTAAAATTTTGTGTGTAGAGTAGAGATTCAAGAGTTAAGAAGTGGACAAGTGTAGTGGAAATATGAAGGGACCCTAATATTGTAGAGGTTGTAGGATATATTCCCATATTTAGGGGAAGAGAGAGACTAAAATATTGTGCAGGTAGAGTAGAGATTTTAAGAAGAGAGAGAGAAAGTAGAGATTTTAGGAAAAGAGAGATATTATTTCTATATCTTATTGAGAAATATGAGAGCTTTTTTTATCCAACCCTATCCTAAAATTTGTGTCTGAAGAGTAGAGAAAAGAGGATCTCCACCCTTTCGTAATATTTTATGCGTGAAAAGTATATATTTTTAGGAAGAGAGAGAAAACATATATATTTTAAGAAGAGAGAGAAATAGTAAAGAATTTTAGAAAGAGAGGGACATTGTTCCAATAACTTAATTTGAGAAATAAGAGATTTTTTTTGTATATTTTAGTTCAAACTTCCTAAAATAGGGGCCTATCCTAAAATCAAATTCAAGAGAAAAAGACATGGACATCAAGCTATCCATACATATCTAAGATGGTTTCATATCCAAGAGGATTCCCCATCTAAACATGATAACATCTCCTAATGTAACCACACCTCACTTTTTATTTGGTTCAAACTTTCTAAAATGGACACCTATCCTAACTTAAAATCAAGAGAGAGTACGCATATATATCTAAGATTGTTTTCATATCCAAGAGGATACCCCATCCAAGCATGATAACCTCTCTCAATGGATGTACGCCCCATTTTTTTTTCTCCTATTTTTTTTGTTTAAACTTCTTAAAATTGGTACCTATTCCCAAATCAAATTCAAGAGAGAGAAAGATATGCATACATATATTCCATATCCAAGAGGATTCTCCATCCAAGCGTGATAACCTTTTGTGCACGCCCCACTCACTCTATCTTTTCTCTCATTAGTTAGGGTTTTGATGTCATTTAGTATTGTATGTTAATTTTAGGAATGTGGGAAGAGAAAGAAATCTTGGTACCTATTTTTTTACATCTAAATTTTGCTATTGCCAATTTTCCGGTTGAATAAATCTTAACGAAGTCTATATTGAAGGTAAGTCATTGTAATTCCTTTTATTTTATTTTTTCTATTATGTTTGTTTGTATTTTTTCTATTATGTTTATATTGAAGGTAAGTCGTAATAATTCTTTTTATTTATTTATTCCATTACCGTTGTTTGTATTTTTCTAGGCATTCTTTGTATTTTTTTAGATGTTTATATTGAAGGTAAGTCATAGTAATTTTTTTAATTTATCTTGTATATTATCTTTGTTTGTATTGTTTTACGTGTTCTTCCCATTTTATGATGATTGAGAAACAGATTAATCTTTGAAAGCAAGAGAAGCCTTGCTTTTCTCAAGGTATGCAATTATTATGTTTTAAAATTTTTATAAGTGCTTGCTTTGAATTAATTTGCACACGGTCTTAGTTTATGGACGTTTTATTTGAAGTAAACAACAATAAACAAAAATTACTAGTAATGAAAAAAATTACAAATTTTTACTTTACTTTACACCATTAGTGAGTTTTACTCATAAATATTATTTTTTTATGGTTACAGTGATAAAAAAAATTTATTTTTTATGCTTTTCTATCTAAAAAAAATTGTGTTTCCATTATATAGTCAATGCTTTTCAATTGCAATAGTTGACACATAGCAATAGCTTTAATGTAAAATCATCTATGCTATTCTTATATCCAACACTCATATGCTAAGTTTATATTTCATTGTTTTATTATAATAACAAAATATTAGCAATATTTAAAAAAATGTCGTACTTTTTTTGAAAATTAATGGAAACAATCATGTCGTTTTAGAATAAAACATTACATCCATTATCCTGAGTAAAAATTTATTATGCACATATGAAATACATAAATTATTTCGTATTGTTTACCCTTCCAAAAATTGACACATTAGGGATAAATAGAGATACTTTTCAATTTTGATATTAAATGATTTATGTCTACTTAGGTATTACAAGGATTCCCATTAGTTTTGGAGAGAGTGAATGAGAAAGATAAGGAGATATTCTAAGAGATATCCTTTGCTAGATATCTAGGAATTTTAGGAGTGCAACAAGGATTTTCATGTTTTTGGGACAGAGTAAGTGAACCAGACAGCGGAAGATAACTTTAGACTTTTGATAATTTTAAATAGTTTTTCAATTTATCTATAAGCCTAAAGCTATGGATCACTACTATTGTTTCTCTAGGCTTCTATGGCTAGCCTATGGCTATGGATCACTACTATTGTTTCTTTGTCCTCCTATGAAGGTAATAAATACTACAGTAGTTTTCGCCACCTCTTTTTGGCCTTTTTTAAACCAATATCTCCTTCGAGCCTCTTTAACCTTTTCGACTTCTACTATTGTTTCTTTGTCCTTCTATGAAGGTATATCAATACTACAGTGGTTTTTGCCACCTCTTTTTTGTCTTCTTTAAACCAATACCTCCTTTGAGTCTCTTTAACCTTTTCCACTTCAACAATGTACTATACATATCTTTATTCTTAATATATAAGTTGGCAAAGAGGTATGCCTTTTATCTTTTTTTTCTTTTGGGTATTTAGCTAGAAAGAGACCCCACCATGTAGTAGGAATGGAACTCAAGGTGTAATGTTGCCGCACCCCACTACCTCGACCACCTAGCCTTGAGCTCATTCTTGGAAATGTTTTTTATCTCTATGTAAATTGTTCATATATATATATATATATATATATATATATATATATATATGAAATAAAATAGAAAGAAATGAAATAAAATTTGTATGTTTATAACATTATCTATTTTTTATTTTATTTTATTTTTTACATTTATTTTTTTTAATTATTTATTAAGGTTTCTTTCTATTATCCTTATTCCATATCTTCATGAAGTGCATGTGAATCCGCTATGTACAACCAATAATGCGCTTTTGAGTTATCTAAATTATAGGAGAGACAATTGTTAAAGAGATAATTGATTCTCTTTTTTTTTCTCTATAAAAATTAGGAAATCAAAATTATAAGAAATATAATTATTAGACAGAGATTTAGTAAGAGAGGTACATGACAACATGCTGAAAAAATTCTCTTTTCTTTTCATTTTTCCCTTTTTTGGACAAATTTTCCTATTTCTATATTGAGCGAGAGAAGGCCCCTTTATTATTTTGACAAGTGTCCTTTCGAATTCCTAATTTGTAATTTTGATTTTGACTTAGGGTTGGTATTGTGGTGGACGTAATGGTTCAGATTGAACCTTGCACATCCAAGGGCCAATAATGACTTTGGACTACCCTAAACAGATGCCACGCCCCGGAATAGTATTTTTATTAAAGGGGGATGAATCATCACGCAATCCGTAATGATGCCCCATCAAAATCGGTACTCATGACTCGGTTTTCGAATGATTAAAAGGCGCATGGTTTTGTTATGTTGGTATAGTTTTCTAAACTTTAAATTTTATTTAAATGATATTATTTTTGTGTTTATGTGTTTGATCATCTAAATTTATTTTCTTTGCGATTAGAATATTTATTTTGTTTTTTTGTCATGTCTACTTGAACATTCTCTCTTGGGACTTTGAAATGGGGAGTTCGATTAGGTGTAGGATTTTTAGTGGCTTCGCATATGTAATATATAGCAAAGGTTGACATTTTGTGGTTATGATTTTGCTTATTGAGTGTATCAAATTATCCTGGAAACTGAATTATGATCTATTGGTTATAAAAGATATTTTTATTTTTATTTTTTGGATTTGTAGTTGTCATTGTTATTATTTGTTTTTAGTTGGTGAAGGTGAACAACATTCATCCTTTTTTTTTTAACTATTAATCTTAATTTTTAATGTCTTATAGTGATGGTTGGTTAGTTATATATTATAAATTATTAATGTAATGCTAATTATAAAGCAATCACATGCCCTCTCGTTCACATTATCACGTGAATTTTTGTGATTTTCAGGCATTATTTACCATTGAATGAAGCTTAACAAAGTCCATATTGAAGGTAAGTCGTAGTAAATTTTTTTTTAAATTACCTATGTTTGTATTTTTTTAGGTATTCTTCCCATTTTATGAAGATTGAGGAACATATTAATCTTTAAAGACAAGAGAAACCCTGCTTTTATCAATGTATGTAATTAGTTTTTAAAATTTTTCCATAAGCACCTGTTTTGAGTTAAATCATATATTATCTTATTTTGCGGATGTTCTAGTTGAAGTAAAAAATAACAAACAAAAATTATAAGGAATTAAAATAATTACAAGTTTGTACTCTACTTCACAATTTTAGTGAGTTTTTCACATAAATATTAATTTTTTATTTTTGCAATGATAAAAATATATGTATTGTTTATTTAAAAAATTTGTGCTTTCACTAGATAGTCAATGCTTTTTAATCACGTTTCTCTCTCTCTCTCTCTCTCTCTCTCTATATATATATATATAAAGCTATTAAGCCAGAGTTATAGGATGGACACGTGTCGTAAAAATAACAAAGGAATCTAATTTTATAGAGATTGTAGGATACATTCCTAACTTTAGAGAAAGATAGAATAAACACTTAATTTAGGATAACTAAATTTGAAAGAGAGAGAGTACAAGTAGACACAAGAGAGAGATATCGTATCGTTTCTATTTCTCGACATTATTTCTATATCTTAATTAGAGAGAGAGAAAGGGAGAGAGTATATGAGTGCGCACAAGAGTGAGATCTCTACAATGTGAGAAAAATTGAGAAGGAGAGAGAGAGCATGCACAAGAGATAGAGAATGAGAGATTTTAGGAGAGATGAAAATTTTCTTTTAACAAATATCACTACTTTTATTAAATTAGGGAAATACGATTACATTGTTAGAAAAAATAAGAGAGGAAGACCGAGCAACCCCTTAGCCAACTCATCAGCCACCGAATTAGTTTCGCGGTAGACATGAGAGAAGATTACCGTAATAGAAGTAGACAAATCCATAATACGTAACCAAAAAGAACGTAGGCCCCAAGGAATTCGTTGCTCCTTATTGCACTACTTGATCAAACTTAGTGAATCCCCTTCAATCCAACATGTGTCCCCACAGTTACGCTCTCTAGAAATCTTCAATCCATGATAGAGCACACACAGTTCAGTAAAGTTTGTAGTGGCACAGCCCATAGGCCCAGCATATGAGAACATGGTATTACCATGACAATCTCTTAAAACTCCATCAATACCTGCTATCCAAGGATTCCCAAGAGAACTACCATCAAAATTAAGTTTCAGAGTATATTCCATAGGCGCCCGTCTATAAGGTTTACATTCCATAGGCGCCCGTCTATAAGGTTTTAGGTCGACTTCTAATGACACCAGGAAGAAAAAGATTGCTTAGAATTGTAGTTACTTTAATCTTGGAGACTCCCCAGCCCTCCTTTGAAATAGCCACAACCATATAGACATTTTGATAGTGTGAATCAAGCAATTCAAAGATTCTGCAGCACCCTCAAAGGTCCTCCTATTTTTTCCTTTCCACACTTCCCAAAGGATACCCCTTTAGCTATATTCCACAAGGTTTACCACCTTTCGGCAGATGAGGTAATGAGAGCTGAGAAATAATACCTTCCACAATCCAAGGAAGAGGCATAGACATATTAACCAACCCAAACAACCAATACCAAATTTGGCTTGTAAAAAGGCAATGAATGAGGAGATGAGCAGTATATTCACCATCAGCCTTACATAACAAGCAAACATTTGATAGAATCTTACCCCTTTTGATTAAATTATCGATGGTCAAGATCTTGTTGAAGGCAGTCAACCAGATAAATACTCGCACCTTGTGAGGAATGGGCGATTGCCAAACTTTCGCAACCTGAAGACAAGGCCATCTCCACCGATCATTGAAAAGAAGGTTATAGCAAGATTTGATGGTGAAAATCCCATCACTATCCAACGTCCACACCATTTCATCCGTCGCATTTAGAGAGCATAGATTTTATCTAGTAATTCCATTAGAGAACACCATTGAGCAAAACGAATATTGTTTAGCCTAGAATATATCAAAGAAATATTCCAGGACAAGAAATCACCTCGTCTCTCAACCACCTCGCAAACCTTAATATTGGGCCTTACAACAATCTCAAATAACTCTGGGAAACGAAACTTAAGCGCGTACTCACCAACCCAGGTGTGATGCCAAAAGGAGATTAAGTTCCCACACCCTACACACTATCTGCAATATCCAGTAATGATAGGCCTACAATTAGCATTATTACTCCACAACTTAGAAGTTTGTCTACCTCGCCCTCTCCCAAGCCAACCTCCCAATCTCCCAATGCCATACTTCGCAAGGAGAACTTGAGACCAAAGCTGGTCTTTAAGATGAAGACTACACCACCACCACTTGCACAACAACGCTTGATTCACCAATTTGATGTTTCTAATGCCCAAACCACCATCCTTTTTGAGTGTACACACCCTATCCCACCTAAGCAGATGAAAATTTCGCACAGGAAGAACCCCACAAGATATCTCTCGTCATCTTCTCAAATTTCAGAGATTTTCATAGAAGCTTTTGAAGAGTAGAGAAAGAAAGAATCCCTTAAAACATGATTTGAGGAAACCAAAGTTTTGGTACAATTTATTTTCATAAAAATGATAAGTAGTTAAATATTCTTATTATATAAGAGGTGATTTGTGATTTATCAATTTTTTTAATATTAAATTTTATTGATCATTGAATATTTAGTTAATCTGTTACAAGTAATTGCATACGTGCAACACACATAATTCAACTAGTACATTATTAAACCAGAGTTAAGGGGTGAACATATGTCGCAAAAAAAAAAAAAAAAAGAAGAAGTGTACGTTGAGGGAGAGAGATGGAGAGAGAAAATAACATATATATATGGATATAAATAATTTTTTGAGCAATTTTAGGAGAGAAGTTGATAATAAATATTTTTTTACTAATATGATGTAGAGAATAAAGATATATTGAGAATAAAGAAAAGGGCAAGCATTCTATGTTTCCCATACAGCATAAAATTTATATACTTCCCCTTATCCAACCATCCATTCTGAATGGAGGGCAAAGATTGCCCCATTCATAATGTCACGTCTCTATACTATTTTATTTTTAATAAGTTTTCTATATACTATTTTTACACCAAATTTTGGATGTCCAATCCTCTATTAAACTCGCACTAGCGAAAAATATAGAAAAAATATTTTTAATAAAATAAAATGACCAAAATACTCTTGAAAGTTTCAAGGAGTATTTTGGTCATTATATTTTATCAAAAAAAGTATTTTTAATATTTTTTATAGGTGCACCCCAAGCCGAAGATGGCACATACCAAATTTCATATTCATACAATGTGTATTAAAAAAACTAAAAATAAAATACTTTGAGACGTTGGATCTAAGATCAAACGGCGAGTGACTCTTTTGATCAAAATTGGACAGCCGGATTGTAGAAGAAGCATATTTTTTCTATGCTGTAGGGGAAGTATAGAAACCTTTCCCTAAAGATAAAGATGGAGATAGAGGGCGATATAAAGAGAGATTTAGCCATATATACATTCCTAATATGCGTAGAGACAATACTAAAAGTATCAAACATTATTGCATGAGAGAGATGTGTATTTAATATATGAGAAATGTTCC
Organism: Amborella trichopoda; assembly: GCF_000471905.2. The sequence continues at coordinate 1,851,364 of NW_006498102.1, forward strand.
TATAGGACCCTACCCCACCCATGTGTGTAGGATCTCAAGGATAACCATTAAATTTGACAATAATCTCTAAAAAAATCAAGTCTCACACCCATGTGATAACTTTTCTAGAGATCCATGCCAAATTTAATGGTGATCCTTTGGGGTCCTACACACATGGGTGGGGGAGGGTCTTATAGGATCATTATTCTTAATATATTATGATTTTTTTGGGGGTAAATGTAAATATGTTTGATAATGATCTTTGATATTTTAATGAGTGTGGTTTGTGTAGCCGAGGCTATAGACAATCAAAGTAAAGCGCACCTCCAAATAGCGTCAAGAAATGCGGTTTCAATAATGGATATTCTTGCGATAGTCTCAAAATATATTTTTATCCTTAATTATAAAATTTAAAACTTCAAAAATAGTATAGATCAAGCAAATCTATGAAAATCTTGAAAATAGACGGTTAAAAAATGCGTTACAAGATGCACTATTTCCAAAACTTGAAATCTATTTTTTTCTCATGTCTATGCATCTTGATGTCGAAATGATCAATTTGAGGATATTTGAGCATCAAAACAACCTCTTTTAGTGAAATTTTTGAGGAATTTGATTGTCAAGAGCCTCGGCTCTATATAAAAATTTTTCAATTTTAATTGGGTGAAGTTTGTATAAGGTTGTCTCCTGATATTGTAGAAGTAAGGAACACCTATAAAGTTTACTTAGAGATAACATTTCGGTATTGAAAACCTTATTATGGCTTCAAAATCCAAGTTTATCCTTAGTTATAAAATTGCAATTAAAAAAAATGATACATATCGAGTAGATCAAGAAACACTTAAAAGTATTAAAAATAGACCGTTCAGAAATTTTGTTACAAGATGCACTATTTTTTTGGCTTAAAATTCTTTTCTTTCTTCGAGATCGATATCATTAGTTCGAGAGTTCTCCTAAGCTCGAACGCAATCCGCTATAGGACAATAGTATAAAGTTGTACCTTATGTAGACTTTTTCCATTTTAATTTGATACAAATGTAAATTATGGTCACCTCAATCATTTACAAAAGTTTTGACTTATTTATCTTTTTATTGTGTATAAATATAGTTCATATTTATTAATCTTATTAAAAAATGCTTCACAATAAATAATAACGAATTCAATATCTTAACGTCTAAATAAATAATTATCTATTAAATTTCTAATTAAAAAGAAAGACATAATATTCTTTCAATACAAATTACCAGAGATAGGAATGATTGTTGTAATGATGAGGACTCCATTGAAACAGACAAAATGCACAAAAGCACACAACTCTTCCATGTTTCAATGAAAAAAAATTAGCTGAAATTTTCCAGTCCTGCGGGAGTATATTATCTATCTACTCCCTCAGGAAAAACTTACATGAGGCGTATCTTTTAGATCCTAAATTCTCAGGATGTAATCTCTAGAACCGATAAAAAAACCTCAAAAACATAAAAACACATAAAAAGTTTACTTACTCTCAATGTGCCTGTTGCCTAAAAAAATCAGAACATCCAAATTTTTGTTTTTTTTGTTGAAAATAACCATCAGGGACGCGTGTACCATGTTCCATCAGGATGATATTAATGTGACAAATCTTACCACCTGCAGGTAAATGATATTGGCTTTGCAGCTGCAAGTAAAAATTGCAGGTTTTTTCACTTTAATTAGAAAACCTTCTCGTCTTATTTTATTACGTTGGATGTCTAATTTAATTGATTTATCAAAAAGAACCTTCGAAATAAGACCTCAAAAACCCAAAAGTCTTTTCTAGACGACCTCCAAGTCCAAGTCTCTCTCTTCACCATCATCCCTCTCGTTTTTCCCACTGTTACACGGACGCCCAGTACCACTCGACTTTCAGGACCCATCCGCCCTCTCTCTGTCTCTCTCTTTAGAGTCTAGGTCTATATGTCTTTCTCTCTCTAGAATCTAGACCCAGTTCTTCCTCTGTGAGCCATTCACATCTCCTGGAGACGACTTTCAGTCTAACCCCCATCCTTCTCTCTCTCTCTTCTCTTTCTCTTTCTCTCTATCAATTGGTAATCTCTCTCTCTCATCTAAAGGCCCACAGGAAAAGAGACGACCTTCAGATATCTAGCCCCATCTGTCCATCCTCTCCATTCTCACTTCTTCAATTGCACACCCCTCTCTCTCTCTCTCTCTCCCCCCTTCCTGTTGGAATTCACGTTTATCTGGTACTTCACTTCCCTTTCTCTCTCTAACGGTCTAACCAAAATGGGGTGTGAAGAATACAGTGAATTATAGGTAACCCATCACCCGCCATGGCTGGAAAAGAAGCTGGGGCATCAAACTTCGCCCCACTATAACCCTGCCAGGTCGCTCTTCGGTGGAGAATTTTTTCAAAGGTGTCTCAGATATAAGCTCAGGACCCATGACCTTGGTCACCTCATTTTCCTCTGAGAACGATCCTGAAACCGAGTGCCGCTCTCTCTCAGTTACTTGCCGGTGCCATGGCCTCTCCCAATGCCTTCCATGGCCAGAATCCCGCCTTTTCCAGTGGGAATTCTGGTTTTTCTGGCGAGAATTCTGGCTAGGATTCAGCGAATGTGAAACAGAGTAGGCCTTTGAGTCTCGTGGTTTCCCCTTCCTATTTCCTTTCATCTTAAAAAGTTTAATTTTTTTTGAATGATAATTTTTGCCTGGACTTTTTTCTTTCAATCTAAAAATATAGCAAAATTATGCAGTTGTCCAAATGGTCAAAGTCATTTTTACAAGATTTTTGGATTACAATCCAAAAATATTCCAATTTTAAGTACATTTAAACTTGTCCTTATTAATTTTTTTTTCTCAGAAGCATTTTTGTTATTCTTCTATCTCATTACATTTATTCGTGCAATATATATATATATATATATATATATATATATATATACTATCGCGACTAAGTAGTTACTTACGTAACGTACTACTTAGTTTATTACTTACTTAATTATTAGTCGTACAACCTACTACTTAACGTAAAG
>NW_006498102.1:1854475-1866056 GCF_000471905.2 Amborella trichopoda
CCTTTACTTTTTAACTTTTTTTTTACTTTTACTACGTAAGTACTTATTTTAGTTTATTCTTCTACTCTCTATTACTATTATTCGTGTACATATATATATATATATATATATATATATATATATATACATGCGCAATGATTTCAAGCACTGTTTATATCCTAATATTATGCAACCACACTTCTAAGAAAATCACATTTGTGGTATTTGTGTGACTCAAAATTTTGCACTCTCATCTCAATAATCAGCCTAAAATAATAATAATAATAATTTACAGCCTATATATGGTCAAATTGAGTCCCCTCCAACAATGAATTTAGACCGTCCATCTGATGAATTTCAAAATCTAAGCCTTTATAAATTCAAAATCAATTTTTTTTTAATATTTTTAATCTAATGATAATAAAATTATTTAAAATTTTTGAAAAAAAAACATATCAAGCTTAGATCTAAACATCTCACCAAAATGGACAACCTATATTAATTGGACTAAAAAAATACTTTCTAGATTACATTTTCAAAACTTCCTTTTTTGTGATTGTTCACTAGAATGTGATTGTTCATTAGAATGAAAAGGGTGTATATTGTAAAATTTAGATCAAACAAATGACCTTAACATGAATTTTGAAAGTTGTTCCATTATATTACTAAACAACTGTTGCATAAAATTGAGTTTATATACTGGGGGAGCCAGACGATCTTCAAGCTCAATACTAATTATTGTTGTTAACAAATACAGGAAAATAGAAGAAGAAACCTTTGACAGTTTCAAGCCATAATTTAGTGGAGCCAAAGAACCTGCAAGATTGAAATCAATCGTATTCTTCTTCACGCACAAACTGCACAAACTTGGATCTAAAAGATGATGGAATGCGGATAGGGCGATAACTTTTGTCAAGCCACGCGCCTGTGGCCTTGGCTTCCAATATCGGCTGAATGGTTTCCCAATAGATAAGAGAGAGAATTCAGCAATGATTCCAAGAGTATTAAGTAGAGGGAAATTGTGTAGAGAGAGAGATCAGAAATTATTCAAAGAGCGTAAGCAGAGGAAAATTGTGTTTAGAGAGCAATGTTTTAATGCTCGCCTCGGTCAAGGTACACGGTCCTTGGAGGAGGCGAGTAACTCGGCCGAGTCCAAGTGGAATAAAAAATCAAGCTCTACACTTAAAAAAAGTAAAATAAATCAAAAAGAGAAGTAAAAGAAATTGCAAAAAAGTTAAAAATCAGAAAAAGTTCAAAAAAGGTAGTTGAAATCATTAGAAGGCTATAAAGAGGATGAAAAAAATCTACAAAAGATGGATTATTGAAACAATTGATTTTATTCCTTATATATTTCAGAAAAATTAAAAAAGGAAAAAATATGAAAGTTCTCAAATCATCTTAAGAACTATTACTTACCCAAAAAAATCTCAAGAAGTATCAAAATCATCTAAAAACATATTTCTAACTAATATATTTATGTTTTCCATTTTTTGTATTTTTAAACCTTTTTTTTCTTATATTTCTTTGATATGTTTTTTATGTTTTGCTAGTTGTCCTAGAACTCACCACAGTTCAGCAAAGCCGAGTAACTCGGGCTAATCTGAGTGGACTCTCTAAGTCCTTCTACACTGTGTGTGTGTGCATGTGAGTGTGAATGTGAGTGTGAGTGTGAGTGTGTTTCGATGGGAGAGTATAGCATGATCAAAATTGTCACAACAGTAGAATGGTCATCAAGGTTAAGCACGGTCCAATCAAGAGGCCGGACTGTGATGGACGGGAAGTGAGACCTGCAAAACATGTCCTCCATTCAATTGTGAGTCTTATTCTCACTACATTATTCAACCTATAGATTGGACAGAAGCAATAATCATTATAACCATGTCGTTAACATACTATCGTTTTGCTACATAGAGAATCTGCATATTTAGTGATTCAGAGACGATGGGAGAGTTAAAAAAGGAATCACCTCATGGTTTGGTAGCTTGTAGATGTGGTGTTCGAAGAAAAAGCGGGCAGCTGAGAAGCCTGAAATTCTCACTTTCATGATGAACTTGTCACCACTCTGGCCAAGTAAAAAATTGCAAAACTCTCCGGTATTGAAAAAAATTATGGAAATAGTATCAGTCTAGAGAAAAAACGAGAGCTAACAGGATACAGGCCACTCAAATGACAGCTCATTTTTCTTAGTTCAAAACTTGACATCTTTTTTCCTCAAAATAAAGAGAATAAAAAATGATTTGAGATTATGATTTGCATCTTATCAAAAACTAATGATCTCTCAGACACACACAGATACAGAGAGAGAGAGAGAGAGAGAGAGAGAGTCATTAAGCTAAAATGTAGAAGCAGTCTCAACCAAATCAAAGTTCAAACTTCGTAGCGAATGTCACCAAAATCTCTTGTGCTTTTTAATTACAATATGGAGAATGGCTTAAAATTTAGAAACTTGGACTACTTTGGGACCTATTCTGGATAAAGCGCAAAGAAACCGATATCAGCTAAAATGGGGGTTAGAAGAATCCACTTCCGAAAATCACACATAATTTATCCATGTTTGATATAGTTGAGTAATTTTGTGAAAGTCAGTTCTTTAATTGATTTTGCAGAAGTTGGTGCATATTTGCAATTTTCTTTTACCAAACCAAAGCTATTTCTGCAATGTCCCAGTATGTATAGCACTAGGCAGTCCCCTTGACAAAACCAACCATGGAAATTGAAGAAAAAAGGGCATAATTAAGATCTATAGGGTCATTTAAAGAAATATAATACTAACTCTTAATGGTCCAAGGAACTTGAGAGACAGCTCTGAGAGTGCAAGTGCTTCTCCAGTGCGAGCAACCGCATCTGCCCTCATGCCCATCTTCTCAAACAGTTCATGTCGACCTGGTTGATTTCAAGTGGCAAGGGGGAGAAACTATATTTAAAGCACTGACAGAAAATCAATGACATAAGGAAAAAAGAAGAAGAAGTAATCATGTCATTTCTACAACTAAATGTAGTATTGTTTAAAACTTTTCATGAAAGATAAGGACTTCTGGCCCTTTAGTAAAGTCAGGTGCTCTAGTGCATATCTGTCCAGATGAGGATTTGAATATCTACTTACCAATCAAAACTAAATAAAAAGTTTTTGTCTGGTAACTTTGGGCTATCTCAATTAAAGAGACAAATGAATAAATTAACTTCTAGTTCTAAAAGAACTCCACTGGGATAAGCATGAAAATACTGATTCTAAAATCTACTAGGCAACAAAAGGAGGATGAAAACTACAAAAGAATTTCATTTCCATATGCAAATAAATGCATGCAGAAAATACATGGACCATGCAGGACAGACCAAAATGTATGTGTCATGGATGAACCAAGGAATAAAAATGGACTTACAAGTCACCGAAGCTTCCAAACTTACCCCAATTCTTCTAAACCAAACTCATTTTTAAGTTGGAAACACTTATCAGAGTCAACTAGACTGATTCCAAGATCGAGTTTTGTAAATAGAAAAAGTCATGATGTGTTCTAGACATTCTTTATATATAATTTTTTGTATTAATTTGACAAATGCATAGTCTTTGCCAAGATGGTAGCATTGTGGTGGGATCGAGGTGAAGAGCTAGGTCTGATTCCCACAACAAACACGCTATCTATTATATATTGACCAGGGGACCCCTCTGATCTCCTATTTTAAGATGACTCATCTCCTAGTAATCCATACAAAATATTTTTTCTCCCTCTCTCTCTCTCTCTCAAATTAGAGGAAAAAAATCGAGAACATGTGGATCTTTAACCTAATTAATGTTAGGTCAATTAATGCATATCCATGTAACTTCTACTTTATTGCTAATCTCCTGCTTTAAACATCTCTCTCTCTTATACGTGACTCTTTATTATCTCTCTCTACCTTAGCATGATCCTTAATTGCATGCTACATATACTCTTTCTCTACCTCTTTAGTCTTTATGTCTCCATCTTTCTATTTTATGATATATCCCACATATAATTTTGTATATTGTAATTTTTAGTCAAGAATCATAGTTTATTTAATTTAACTAAATATTTTAATCAATAATTATTGGATAATAACTTTAAGTTAATAGTTTTAGTTTTAGTTAATAAATTTTGGTTAATAGTTATAATTTTAATTAATATTTTTAAAATTATAATTTATAGATAATATTCATAGGATAATTATTCTAATATTACTTATATTATAATTATAAGTTAAGCATACTTTTTGCATTGCAAATTTATTACTTATAACTATAATTTCCTTTCCTTATTTTCTTTTTGCGAGCGATTTTTCCAATGATATTATAAAGGCAGGGAGTATACATGATTCATGCTACGTTAGAAGTATGACACTTAATTATACAAATCCTTATGTATATAAATTTTTTATGAGTTATTTTAAAATATCGCATAAATAATTTGCCCATTTTGCTAGATAAATTTCTAATATTCAATTCTAAAGCATAAATAGAGAGACAAATTCATATTTTCTCATTTCATATCACATCATACACAACATTTTAATGAGACCTGCGAAGCAGGTGCATCTTAAAGTATTCACAAAAAAAGTTAGAAAACTTGCCAAGATTTTCTGAGACTATTCGAGTTAGAAAACTTGCCAGGGATCGAATTGGCCACCAAGATTGAGTTTTTAGACATTGTTCTAAACATTGTTCCTTCAGTGAGCCCTACACTCACCACCATGTCAATGAGATGGCTGAAAGCCTTTGCAAAAATCATAAACAGAAAGTGTGACAAGGGTCCTTGACTAAGATCTAGATTCTTATAAAATCAAACAACTATTAGAAGCGCCATTCAACAAAAACAAGAGGATATTGTATAGACAACAATCAATTATCAACTGATGCCAATGGATTTCAAGGCCCATCCTCCCTCCAGAAATCCAAAAAACTGTCTATTTGCATGGTCATTAGCCTCTCACCTTATTTGCTACGCCATGCCTCCCTTCACTATAGTTTGCTTCTATGCAACCATGGTTGAGTGGGGCCATTGCAAAATTTGTGTCCCTCGCTATAAGTATTTTATGATACTTATGAAATAATTCATCCTAACAACTTGCAAGGATAGGTAATATACCGAAGCACAATACTCTACAAAGAAGTGAAGACTTTCAACAGGAAAGTTACGTATACTCCCACCAAACCAAAAGGGCCAGTTCCAGATAATTCAGACAATTTGAAGAGTGAGAAGATTGTGTTCTCACCACACCCAGTTCCACAAAGGATGAACGTTGAGGCCATGAGCTACACCTTGCTCTTAGATATAAGAAGAAAATAAATTGCGACTTGTGAGCTATCATCATCCTCCGAATTCTGCATTCTTTTAGGCCAAACTAATTTAGCAGTTGATTAACGCCCATCAGCTTCAGTGCATCCACCTGACATGTTATTACGTGTATGTGGCAGCTGATATCATTTCCAGAGATGATCATCTCCCCTATCTTTTTGTATTCTCATGTTCTTGCTAAAGAATAAACTAGAAATTGTCTCCTTCCTGAGTTGAGCTAGTAAGCACATCAAAAGGAAGCAAATAAGATAGTGAAAATCAAATACTTAATATTGGGGATTGGTTAAGACATTGACAATTGCAACACTATCTCCCAAGTTTGAATCCTACATTTGAACAATCCAAAACAAAACAATCTTTAACATTGGAGAGGAAGCTTTGGAAAGATTGGGATCATAGAACCATCAGGGAAAATGGAATCATTCCATTGGCGAAAGGGAACAAGGCTTTGCGGGTTCACTATGTCCTGAGATGGAATTTGCATGAACCTATGTAATAGAGTGTCTCTTGCAGGCACGACTAGTAAAAATCCATCTGTTTGGAAGATTTGGATCAAAGTTCTCAGTTATGTCCAGGTGGGAGAGGGAATGAGCTCTATTGGCCTATCTGATGCTTCAAAGGTATGAGGATAACTTTCCTGAGAAAGCAGAGCTATCTCAAGTATGTCTAATACACAGTAGATGGAGCAATAACAATGTTTAATTCCATGAGGCAGATGATAGTAAAAAGGCTAACAGGCACGATGACATGGGAAATAAACGGGCAAGGTCCTCACAATTAAACATGTCATGAAAAGGTCGGAGGCATTATGCTCATCTTTTCTATCTTCAGGGATCACTAAAAGGTGAAAGAATGTGGGAAACCCAGAAGAAGAATACAGGACTAAAGCGACAAAGGAACAACTTAGGTATCAAGTCAAACAGCAGACTAAGGCACATCAAGATGGGATAAATGGAAGTTGGAATAGTTTGGGATAGTTGTTGGTTATCCCCCTCAACGCCTCACTAGAGAAAATCAAGGAACTGTTCCAATTGTTGTTGGGACATTGAAAGGGTGGATCCACTGAAACAAATAGGAAGGAGGAAAGAGGCAGTTGGTTTTGAATTTGAGTGGAGTAGGAGTTGGAACTTCTCTCCATGGAAAGAGTCATGGTTCTCATTCAAGAATAGCCTAAGACCTTAAAGAAGTTTCTCCTGGTAAAATACCAAAGGGAGGAAAGCTTCGCTTTAGTACAAAGGTCCTTGGGGTATAGACAACAGAGGACAAGCTATAAAGGAGCAATCTGATGAGGTGAATCAAAGTTTGAGCTGCAAAAACTTTGCAAGTTAGTATATGTCTCCCTCTTTTATTAATATTATTGTCCTTTCCGCTTTTTCTCATGGATTTCATCACGTAATATGTTACTGCATCTTCCCTCAAAATAATAGTTGTCTTCAAACTTCAAATTACATTATTCTATTTTGAAGTCTACGTTGCACACAATCGTTTGGCTATTTTTGCAGCAATCAAATCATCCATCAGTTGTTTCTCTAGCCACTGGGGACCAGACTGATAGCTTGTGTTGAATTAGGTTTCTTCCAAAACATATATAGACGGTACAGCTTCTGCTGCAATAGATTTCTTCTAAAACATATAACAAGGCAAAAAATAGTTAAATTGTTTCAACCAAATTTTGATTAAATCCAGTAGGCATATGAAATACAACAACAATGATTTCACCATCATCATTATCATTATCATCCTCTAAGCCTTATCCCAATTATTTGGGGTCGGCTACATAAATTTTTTTTCTCCATTCTTCTTTATCAAGCGCCATATATCCAATAAGACTAAACGTCATTATATATTTTCTCACGTACTTCTATCCATGTCCTTTTGGTCGTCCCCTTGTCCATTTAGAGCCTTCCCCTTGAATACAACAACCATGAAATATGAGGCAAATAAAGGTAATACTAATAACCCCGTTTAATACTGCTAACCCAGTTCCTTCGAAATTTCGACATGGCAAAGTTCTAGGTTTTTTCTCGAAATAATTGGTGGTCATTTATACATTGAAAAAAAAAAATTGGTGGTCATGTATAAATTGACGTTCTCAACCTAAGCACAAGTCATATCAAATCCTAACTTGATAAGTAATCCAAAATATTAAAAATAACTACTAAAATGCAGCTTTGAATTACCATATTAAGGGTCATCATAAATCAAATAAATAGCACAATAGTGGCTCGAGAGAGAGAGAGAGAGTCACCATGCTGACAGTAGCTTGCATAAACAGCATTGTTGACTACACCATACTGATCCAGCTCATAATCACGTACTTTGAGCTCAACTTCATGAAATCCAGTCATACTACACATATACCAAATGAGATGAGACAGAACCAGAGAAATCCAAAATTTCGAATCTTTTAAAGTAAGAACCAAATTACAGAGATTAAAATTCAGGAAATCCAGAGATTAACCAAATTACAGAGATTAAAATTCAGGAAAACCAGAGAGAGACCCTTTTCCGGCAGGGATATCGAGAGAAGCGAGGGCGCTGATGGGGGAGGAGAGGCGCAAACGTGGGGGTGATGATGGAGAGCGGTTGGGGTTGAAGAGAGAGAAACGAAGATGTGGGGGTTTGTTGTTGGCAACATGAGCCATGGGTGCACGTCCTGGAAATGCCAGGCACTGCACTGATTGCGACCATGTCGCCTGCATTCTCTTCTTCTTCACCGAGAGAGAGAGGTACTAAAATTAGGAAAATAAAATTTAGAGAGAGAGAGTTCAGCATGGTTTATACTTTATACCTTGGTTTTGCCGCTCCATTGGAGGAGGAGAGTAAGTTAAAGAAAGAGAAGATTTGAATGCCCACCTAAAATTTACAGATGAGAAATAAAAGTATGACAAAATATTTTAAAAAAATTATTTTAAACATTGTGCCCAAATAAAGAAAAATTATCAACCACCCGATTTTAAATTTAATAATGATTGTGACTTTTTATATTAAACATAATTCAGAATTGTGACCGAGTTGAAATAAAAGGTCGAGGGAAGAGTTTATAGATCCTAGGCTCTAAACAATCAAATTAAAGCAGATCTTAAAAATTTTACTAAAAGAGGTTATCTTAATGCCCGTATTGATCATCTCGACATCAAGATGCATGAATATGAGGAAAAAATAGATTTCAAGTTTTGAAAATAGTGTATCTTGTAACACATTTTAAAACCGTTAATTTTTAAGATTTTCAAATGTTCACAGTCATGCTCGCCATATAGTATTTTTTAAGCTTTAAATTTTATGATTAAAAATAAAAACATATTTTAAAGCTATCCCAAAGATTTCCAATATTGAAACCATATTTTTCGATACTATTTGAAGGTGGGCTGTAATTTGATTGTTTAGAGCCTCAACTCTATACAAACGGCACCTAAAGGTAATTGGTCATATTCTATACTTTTTCTAAAAATAAATGGTCTTGTTGTATATATTTTCAAAATTTAAAAGAGAAATTTCGGTTCATCTCTATTATTGGCCCAAGAAAATGAAAAGCAAATATGCGACGAATCATGTGGTAGCTTAGAGTGTGTTTTTTTTTTTTAAAGAAATTATCTCTAATATCCCTTTGAATTACCTTTATTTGGAAAAAAAAAATAGTTTAATAGGGCTGGAACCCTATCAGAAAATAAGTGAAGCTTTACTTTATAACTCATTGAAAATTGCAATCCAAGCATTAAAAAACCTTTACATCTATCATCTTGGCTTGTGAAAAAAATAAGATTTCAAGTTCTAAAAATATGTTTATTGCAATAAATTATCTAGACCGTCTATTTTGCTTTAAAAATAAGTATTCAAAGATTCACAAGATCTGTACCTTTTTTCAGTTTCAAATTTCATTGTCGATGTTAGAAATTGATTTTAAAGATATCATGGAGATTTGCCGATAATGTTTTTTAGACGAGGATTTCAGGTGAGACTTTATTTTGTTTTCATAAATGCTCGAGCCAGAGCTGCTCCGGGGGAATCAACTAAGCTGGGTTGGGCAACCCAACTCATTGCCACCCTACAATATCGCAACAGATGAAGGGATGGAGGTGCCATAGGTCCCTACGAGTCGGCTTGGCCTAGGGGGTCCAGAAGAGGTGTTCGACTCAATATCCGAGTCACCGCATACTACAGACATGACTTCTAAACCTAAGATGTAACAAAGTAAGCAATGGAAAACGGTTTGGTATCAATTTGGCTTGAGAGCATATACGTAAGCCAGGTTTGGTTAGGTTACCTAACTATCATAAAATTAGGTCCACACAAAAAGTTCAGATGCATGAACAATTTGCTTTGGTTCTTCCACCACGGTTGTTGGTTGTCCTTGTGACAATTAATGGCTCCCATTAATTCACTTTCCTCGATTCATTTGTTTTTTCTTGGCAAATGTGGGATTATAATCATATACTTAAAAACTTTTTGTTAAAAAATGTTAGGGGGTAACATGATGCTGGCTACTTTATTTATGTACCGAACAAACTTACAAACCACAATTTCCTCCAACATTATGACCATACTTCGTAAATTTGGATATTAATTACGCCTTAAATTTATCTCCTAGCTAAGAAACAATGAGGCCTTTTAACTTTAGTATAAAGAAGTCACAATTATTTATAACTATCCCATGTGAAATCTATTAGTTTGGAGGCATCACAAAGTTCGAAAAAATTTATTTTGAAATTTGAGCTTGGTCAATGGACTAAATGCAGCCACCTAATTTCTCATCTCATGGTCAAGATTAATAGTATACTTTTCCTTTTAATTTATCTGTGAATTCGGCCTTATAGTTTCTTAATATAGAAAAACAAGAGATTTTTGTCCTTCAATTTATTAATTAGGTATATGTCCCAAACCTCAACACGATTTTTTTTTTGTTTAGAAGAAAATAAATTAAACTTACAAATTAGGGCTACAATGAGAAGATAAATAGGAACCATTCAAAATACAAATCATCTTCAAAGATGCCAGAGGCTCGTATGCGTGAATTTGATGCATGTCCAAGTAGGAGTGGCAATGGACCCAAACCGAGGACCCGACTACTGGACCTGACCCTAGTCTAGGTATGGGTTCAAATATCGAACCTGACGGCTCGGGTCTGGGTCTCAAACTTGGACCCGACCCAAATAGTATATTAGTTAAATAATATTAAAAGTATTTCAAAAATATATTATTTTAATAATATTTAAATAAATACAACTATATATTTTTAATTATAATATTTAAATAATACATACATATATCCAAAACTCGGACCCGACCCGTTACCACCAATACGTCCAACTGCCAGATTCAGTGACCTAAGATCTAAGACATGCAAAGACAACTAACTCCCTTACACATGAGCAACTTCGTACATCATAAACTCATAACCCACAAACTCTTAATAAACCTAGGGAGACTTTTTGAACCCACATTTTGTGATGACTTGTCATGTAGGTGAACATTTTGACAAAAAAAATATGAATCAACCCCGAGAAAATACCCTTTTTAAGAAGAGAGAAACTGCAGTGACAAATGCCATTGATTTAAGAAAAGAAAAATTGATGTTAGGTCGAGGTCTTAGGCATATTTGCTTGACCTGAAGTTGTGTAGGTGTACTCATCATCACCAGAAAAAAAATTTGGGGGAAAAAAAAAAAGATTTTGAATTCTTAAAGGCCTAGATCTAAAATAGATAGCAGGTATTTACTAAATTTTATCTCTTCTATAAATTTTCTTTCCTTTTTCGTTTTTTTCTTCAGATTGTTCATCAAGTTCAAGATTGTCTATAAAAAACAATTGAATTTCAAACAAATCCCTCTAGACAATTTTATTTAAGAGTTTTGGAGGCGCGTGCTGATGTTGTTCAAATTAGCTCATGTGCATGTAGAGCATAGTCCAATAGGAGCATAATACGCACTTAATCTATTGGCCTAAATAGCTACTAAGTGGTAGTTTTTAATTATGAAATCTTGGCATCCACTTGGAATCTCCAGATAAATATTTCATGACAATGATTTATGAGTTGCAAAATGCTGAGATCTGATGGTCCAAATTTTGGATGAAATTGAATCCTTTGTATTTAATCTTCGGATGTTATCTTTCTCAAGCACATTATAGAGTGTATGCTCTGTCTTCTTCTTCCTTTTATTTTTTTTATTTTTTTTATTTTTTTTTGAGGTTGGATTTGTCGATGAGTTAAGGAGGTCAGATCCTCCAGTTTTGGGTATTAAAAGTACACCTTAGTAAAGGAATGAATGGATGACATGCTCCTTTTCTTTCTTATAT
>NW_006498102.1:1866411-1886757 GCF_000471905.2 Amborella trichopoda
TATATATATATATATATATATATATATATATATATATATTATAAACCTTATAATAGCTGGGTCAGTTTACTAATTTGTAATGATAATATAAGTGGAATCCCAGCCGTCAGATCTTCATCATGTGGTTTACAATACATATCACCATAAGAATTTTAATGTTGTTTTTATATATCTTATTAAGATGAAATTTTGGGTCTATATACCTAGCACTATTGCTCACCATATAAATATATATAAAAAATTATTTTCAATAATTTAAAATGACCAAATTAGCCTCATCATTTTTTAAGGGTATTTAGATCATTTTATATTTTAGAAAATACTTTTTATATATTTTTTAATTTCTCTCCCTATTTTTTAGTACAAACTTCTAAAATTTCATTATGATTCGATTCTTTAAAAAAAAATATTAAAATTCATATAGTGATATGTGATGAATATCTGACGGTTCTCATTCCACCTATATTACTATTCATTATAGCTGCCCAGCTATTGTCATAAATATATGTATATATACATATATATCAGTGTGTGTGTGTGGAAAACTCTTCCCAACACTTGTAGGCTAAAGTGAACAATGATTTCATCTACTCTCATCACCATCTAAACTACATCGACGGTCACAGTTCTCTGGTAGTGTTTTAATTTTCATGTTTTTTCTGCAAATCAAATTTGGAGAATATGTACATATTAGTGAGGCGCACTTAATAATTTATAAAATATAAATTGACCAAAATACCTCCAAAAATTTATAGGGATATTTTGATCAATTTATATTTTGTAAATTATTTTTTTCCTATTTTTATTAGGCGCGTCTCACTAAGATGTACACACGTTCCAAATTTCTAGTCATTCCGATTAATAAAAAAATAATGAAAATTAAAACACTACCGGACAGCTGTGACCGTACGATGAAGTTTGGAAGGTGATAAGGGTTCATTTTCGCCTATAGACGTTTTGTATTTACTTATTTGATATTTATTAAGCTTGTAGTATTGAATGAATATCAAGGAAAGACAACTGTAGATATATGAAATTTGATTGTTTTGTATCCACAAATCTTTTCCTTGGACTAAAACTATAGTTCTTATTCTTAGAAGCATTCCGTGTACTAACGGATTGCCAAAATACGAGTATAGTCCACAAATAGTTCCCAAATTTCCATAGAAAATATCTTTATAAAGGTATATTTATTAAAGGGTGCGGTTTGTATAGAGCCTAGGCTCTAAACAATCAAATCAGAGCCTACCTTCAAATGGTGTCGAAAAATGTGGTTTCAATACTGAAAATATTTTTGATACCCTTAAAATATATGTTCATCTTTATTTATAAAGTTTAAAGCTTCAAAAATAATGTAGATCGATAGATCTATGAAAACTTAAATATCTTAAAAATTGACGGTCTAAAATGCTTTACAAAATACACTATTTCCAAAACTTGAAATCTATTTTTCTCTCATGTCTATGCAACTTGATGTTGAGATGATCAATTTGAGTATATTTGAACGTCAAAACAATCTTTTCTAGTGCAATTTTTAGGTAGGCTCAAATTTGATTATTTAGAGCCTCAGCTCTATATAAATTTTTTCCTTAATTAAATCCCAAAACACCATCTCAAGGATCAGAAAAATTTCCCAAGAGCTCAAACCTCACCTCAATCTGACTACCTTTGGAAAGTTATGGTCAAAAGTGCATTATGTTGGCATAATGCCACAAAGAATGCCCCATTACCATTGGTTGATTGACATGATGTATTCATGCCTTTCATTGTTCTTAACTCCTTTTTTTTTCATCCCATGTTGGTGGATTTTGATGAGAAATGTAAAAGAAGTTTGTGGCTACATGAGCATCAAAATCAAATAATTTGGTAGATGCGTTTTTTTAGTAAATAATTTGGTATATGTTAAGTATATTATGAAGATAAGGCAACGGTAACCAAAAACATTGTATATCTCTTTGTATACAAAATATATGTTATTTACTTATTATTCTAGTTTTTTACTAGAAAAATAGAAAATTGATTTTGGTATTTTGCAATAGTGTTATTTGGATCAGACCGGCCATTGAACTAGTAACAAAGTTTGATCCAGTCAAAACCGGTCGGACCATCGGTCAAACTAGTTGAATTGAATTGAAAAAGGAGAAAATGTGAGGTTTTGACGACAAAAATGGATGGGTGACAGTTCTCTAAAGCTACAATTCCCTAGTCTATTTGATAAAGTAAACTCTAAAAGTAACAGTGCATGTGAAATGGTTGAAGACCGGGACTTTCACTCAAATTGGGACATCAGTTGTTCCTATGGAAAGGTTAATAATGAGGTAGTCGAAGAATATGCTCAATGTTTTTTACTTGTACTACAATTTTATTATTGTCCTGATTTGGATGATAAGGTAGTATGGGAACATAGCAGAAGTGGTAATTTTTCAGTAAGTTCGGCTTTTAAATTGTTATTTAATGACGTATCAAATGGTTGGATGTACCAGCAGGGAAAATCTAGAAATGGACTATACCTCTAAAAGTCAAAACTTTCTTATAGTTGATGAAATTGAGGATATTGTTAACTGTTGATATGTTGTGAGAAAAGAGAGAAAAAGTTATTATTAATGTTTGTATTATGTGCAAACAGGATGAGGAAACTGTTCACCATTTATTCATACACTGTGGTTATGCAAAGGAAGTATGGACTAAGACCTTAGTGGGGCTTGGTTTCGATGGGGATGGCCCTTTACAGATTGATGATTTGTTTGGACTAAGGCCTTAGTGGGGCTTGGTTTCAATGGGGATGGCCCTTTACAGATTGATGATTTGCCCTTTACAGATTGATGATTTGTTTGGTTATTGGTTGGTGGCTGGATTAAGTAAGAAAGGTAGAATTATTTGGAAGGTAGTAAAAGCTGTTGTCTTATGGGAGATTTGAAAGGAAAGAAATCAAAGATATTTTAAAAATAAAGCAAAAACAGCAATGGAATTACATGAAGAAATTAGAGTTGTCATGGCTGAATGGCTAGGGGTAAACAAGGAATGATGGGGCGTTTCAAGGGTAGATTCAATGTAAAATTTGAATGTGCTAATCAAGGAATGTGTAGCAAAAGAAATAAGAATGGGAATGTGGAAATATACCGTAGAAGGGTGGATAAAGCTAAACTTTGATGGTAGTTCCATGAGCAATCCAGGCCTCGCAGGTATTGATGGGAATATAAGGGATTGTGGAGGTAATACACTGTTAAAATTCTTTGGACCAGTTGGGGCTGCAACTACAAAGGAAGCGGAGTGTAGGGCTGCTCTACAAGGTGTGAAGTTAGCAAAAAGGTTCCAAAGACCTATTGCCATTAAAGAGGATTCTATCAATATCGTTAAATGGATAAAAGGGGAAGCAGAGTACCCTTGGAAACTACATAGTTTGGTTCGTGAATTGGTGGATTGCTATGTGGATATTGAGCATTATGTTGTTCATGTTTATAAAGAGAGTAATATGGAGGCAGACGGTATTGCAAAAGCTGGTGTTACTGCTACAAGTTTAACAATTGTATAAATGTACTGAGCAATTGGTTTATTTGCAATAGTGGTTTTCTTTATTTCTTTTCTCATGTAATTGAGCCGGGGTTTGACCTGTGCGATGATGTAAAGGTTCTATTATAGATTTGAATAAAGTTGTTAATGTTTTTCAAAAAATATATATACAAAAAAAAAATTAATGGTGTAAAAATATATTTATATTATGAAAAAAATTGCTTAAATTTATTTGACCGGTCAAACTAATAAAAACTGGTAGAGTAATATGGACAAAACTAATCAAATATTGATTTTGATTGATTTTCAATCAAATCTATTTTTTACTTTAGACCAAACTGTTCAATATACTAATGGGAAGTTGCACCAATAGGACTGGCCGGTAAATATATTTTACAATGAATGCATTTGGACAATAGGCAATCTCGACACTGTCGAAGTAGCTAGGCATTCGGAGAGGACCAAGGCGCTCTTGGAGGCAACAATAACTCTCTTAAGTTCAGGTTGGAAAACGAACCGCTACGGATTCCACTGATTCATGGGGTTTTGCATGAGGGCTACTAGGAGCAGAATACTATATGCCATAATTATTAAATATATATTTATGGGATTGTATAGTATGAGATCATTTATTTTTGTTAGAAGATGTCATAATTATGTCAAATTGGATGTCTTGAGTTGTGTTACAAAATTTGAGATTTTTGTTATTATTTTTTTTGAACTTAGGATCTAGTCAATCCAGTGTTCGTAAAATCGAATCGGAACTGTTAATTAGACATGGTCCTGAAAGCGGCTTAACCGGCCTAACCGATAAACCGGCCTATTCAACCGCTCGAACCTGGCAAGTCCTGGATGGTCAAAAAAGTGTAGAAAAAAAATAAAAATATAAAAAAAACTACTAAAATACAAAAAACATATAAATAATGATTAAAACAAAACACATTCAAATGAAGTTGAAAATTAATGAAAAAAATGGATTTTAGCCTATTTTATATTTTCCAAGAACTATCTTTAAAATTTTCTAAAAAAGATGGGAACATATAAAAGTGAGTATTAGTGACCAAAACAATTTGTAATCCTTACCATAATGTAAAGAAAATTTAAAATTGCATTACAAATCAAATTGCTTATTTTAGAGAATTTATATACATTTTTTTATTTTTTATTTTTAAAATACCGGTTGATCACCCTAACTGCCCAAAACCGGAACCGGCCACTAGTCAGTTCCGATCTAACAGAACGATTAGCGGTTAGATCGGGCGATTTTACGAACAATGAATCAATCATACATTCACAACCAGCCAATTTGAAATTTGATGCACAAGAGAGATTGTGACCACATTATATTAAAAGATAGTATCTAAAAAAAAATAGTCTCTTTATATAGTTTTTTTTTTTTTTGTCTATTATTGTAATTAATGCCAAAAGATATTCCACCCCCACAGGCTGTTCATTTACACCCTCAAGTAAAACCCCACCAAGGATTAATTTTAGGACCTCAAAATGTCTTTAACACCGATTAACCTCAATAAAAAGAATTTCCTATTTGCATCCTCTAAACACCCGAAAAGAATTTTAGGACCTTAAAATTTGTATTTAACACCGATTAACCTTAATAAAAAGAATTTCCTAATTGAATCCACTAAAAACCAAAAAAGATAGTCCCAAAATTGAATACAAACCGTCTAGTTTTCAGAGGGTGATATCTAAGTGTTAGAAAACTCAAATTTTAAATTTTTTTTATTTGAGAATAATCCTCAAATTTCAAAATTTTTCTTTTGAGAATTATCATCTAATGATTTTGGGGTGGTTCCCAAAATCTCAGATCGAAAAATCCTCCCAAATAGGTGAGGTAACCTAGGGAGGAGAAGCAAACCATGCTCACGAAAGAGCATAGTATATGCGCTTTTAATTGTTTTTGAAACCAAAATATCAAAATAGAGGTAATAAAAACCATATCATCCAAAAGTTCATACGCTGATGATATCAAATAGGGGCGACAAAAGCTAAAGAACTGGACCACTGAGTACAGAGATTAGCATAGTAGTTTTACTGTCTACTCTATGCTGTTTTAAAATTAGTGATATTGAGCCCAGATTTCTAAAGGCTAATTATCTTTTAAGCTTCTCGAGATTTTTTTCAGTTCTTGGAAAGTAGTAAGCACATTCAATCATTCTGTTAATTTTCCATCCACTGCTTTTGATTTTCTAATGAAGCTGCTTTGGTTTGTGACTTGCAGGATGCAGCATCACAGAAAACCAATGTATTCGTGCGAGTGTGACATCAAAGGCCCATCTCGTGATACCACAAAACCGGCCCACCTTTTTCGAATACAGGTTTAAGTATCAAATTAAAAGATTCTGCCACTATTGTAAACTATAAAGGCATTGCGATGATCTCCCAACTGAATACCCCTTGATGCTTTGAAGAAACCCACTAATTTACAGTGGGCTGTAGAGAGGTCCTTCATCAAAAACCTGCAGCGACCACCAAGCCCACCCACTTCATATTCAAATAGTCTCATTCCACTCTATTGTAGATTTTTTCGAAGTCCAGCTTGCATATAAAACCAACTTCTTCATATTCAAATAGTCTCATTCCACTCTATTGTAGATTTTTGCAAAGTCTAGCTTGCATATAAGACCAGGTTACTTTCTCGCTGCCTGGAGTGTAGTCCTGTCCCAATAATATGCTTTCCATTATCTGAGGTCTTCGATAAACAAGAATTGAGGGCCTGAGATTTCCTTACGGAGGAAGATTTTGAAACGTATCAGCCAACACTTTCAACGATCTTATGAATGCTATTCAAAAGACATATGTGCCAGGAATCTGTCCAATCAAACGTAGTAAATCTAACTTATATTCATCTTAAGAATTGCTTTGTACATACAGTAAGAGCAATGGCCCCAACAAATTCTCTAAGTTTCCAAAAAAAAAAAAAAGAAGAGAAAAAGTAAAAGAACTTTCGAACTGATTCTGTTTGGCAGTAACCAGAAAACCCCCACTAATCATGCGATGAATTCATAATCCATGATAGCCTTAGAGTTTGCAGCATTGGAGATTTCAGATAAACCATACGTCCACCTTTGAGCTACTTCAAGTAAGACTGCTCAATCCTGCAAAAAAAATTGACAGATGACTTGGGCAAGGTAGGTCCAAAAAAGGTGAGGACCTTAAACTTTCCCTTAACCCATCCCAAGTCCATGTATAGGAGGTGGGTCGGGTTGGGTAGGCAGCCAGTGTAAACTTTGCAACATGTTATTATGAATCATGAACCTACGTGGCCCTTGATAAAGAAGAATGAAGGAACATAATTCATGTAGCGGACCTCAAATAATTGGGATAAAGTTTAGATGATAATTATGATGAAACTTGGGCAACTGTTTTTCTTTTCTTTATATATTTACACTTAATACATTTATACATTCTTTTCTTTTCTTTATACATTTACACTTGATCACTGATGGGTTGCCAGAAGACATAAAATAAAGAAAAAAGTAGAACAATCAGAAATCAAAAGAAATAAATGGTGACTGAGTAAAGAATATTGGAATATCCAAAGACATGAACATACATGTCTCACCTAACAAAAACTTGATGTTATCCTAATGAACGTTCAATGACCTCATCCAAACCGATCAAAACAAAAAATATCTAATCCAAGAAGTATACATAAACTAAGGTTTGTCACTGACAATACTCTGAATATGCTTCAATAATTTGACAATGACTTTCTTCTTTTTCTTTTTCAGATAAAGAGTTATGATGACTTCACAAAATTTTCTCTTCACATTCTTCTTTATTTTCTTGTTGAAGCTAATCAGCTTCAATTCCAAATTTCACAGACAAAATAATTAGATACCACCAATCGAAAAGCTAACCTCTTCATAACCCAAAAGCAACTTATTGAGCAATGCAAGTAAGAAAGAATTAAGAGGGGAAAAAAATGGATTAACACCATAGGGGTTATTGAATACATACTTCAAGCTAAGTGGGAAGAGGAGACAATGGCATCTGACTATCAAAAGCCCCATCTGGCAGACCTTCAAGATGAATAGGATCCTTCTTGGTTCGTTCCAGAGAAGTTGCTTCATAAATCCCTGCACGTTTAAATAAATAAGATCATCAAACCAAATTCATTTGGAAAATGAGAAAAGAAGAAAATGTTGATAACAATTAAACAATTTTTTGCTGAATTGCTAGGAGCAATGAAAAGGACAAAAGACCGATAGCAAAGAAAAATAAGAATATTGTAAAATCAATCTAATGAAAGACATACTAAAAACCATGTATACGCTAACACCACAAACATATGTTCTCTAATATTAAATATGATACTAATTTGGAAGAACGGTGAATGCTTCTAAAGCATTCACCCAGCAAACTGGACTATGGCACAATAGACCTCCTGAGAGAAGCGTGGTACATGACAATGCCAGTTCTATGAGTTTCCAAGAGAATAAACTCACACACCTTGCTATAGAATTGTTTAGCAGTTGTCTGCCTTAAATAATTCACAAACATAACACAAGCAGCATGTAAAATGTTGTTTGTCAAGAACCAGTGCAAGCCACAAAGTAGTCAGCATGCTTGCACAGGATCAAATAAAACCTCTGAAATAGAGGCGCAGCTCGTATAAGATCATCAACAGAGTTCTTCCTAGAATTCTTATGGAGGTTGTGCCCATTTCTTTCATAACCAGCATAAGGGGGTCTGGTACACCGGAGATCAAACCTAAAGGGAGCAAAGCCCACAAGCTCCTTTCAACGTGGCATAAATCCATGAATCTAAGCAGTGCGTGATATTTACAGAAAACCATAAATATTATTGTTGGAAATAAGAAATAAAAGCATAAGAAACATTGCTGCAATTTGGTTTATTTGTTAATCAGAAAAAGAAAAGTTCCAGTGATACATACCCACACCCAAGAACAGGGAGCAAATCAGGAAACCAAGAATAGAGAAGTCCCTTTTGTATGCAATCTCCAAAACAATAATACAAATGCCAGTAACCATCAGATGTCGAGGAGAAGAAACTACTAGATGCAACCTGAAGCCAAACAAGAGTTCCATCAACTACAATTTCATTCCGAAGACCACAAGAACCACTCAGCACACATGAACTTACTCTCAGTGCAATATAGAAAGTCACTAGATAATGTGCAACTATGTTTATCCACAAAAAATGCAGTACAATAAAATACACCAGATATTTAAAGTGCAATTAGAGGAAAGTTGTCAAAAGAGGAGAGGCATAAAGGTGCTTTAGACCAAGGCAAGGTGGAACAGGTAGTGTGTAAGTTTCCTTGCAACAAATTAACAAAATATAAAAAATAACAAATAAGACAGGAATATTATAATCCATGTGACTACCTATGTGTGTGCCTATGCACATGGCTCCCTCCCTCTCTCTCCCCCTACCTCCGCCTTCCACCTTTCCTTGCTAAAAGGTTGAGTGTTTGTTTACTGGAAGCTGGAGCTTCCAGAACTATTGCAGTTCCCTGCATTTGTTGGAAATGCAGCATTGATTTGGAAGCCACAGCTTCCGAAGTGTATGGAAGTTCCATGAAACAAATCCCCCTTACGAAAAAAGGAAATGAAAGGAATTCAGAAAACAATTACACATATTTCTAGCAAACATAACTGACAAGTATATTTAAATTCCACCATTAAAACTAGAAAATGCTTCATCTAGGCAATGAAAACAAGTATAGAAACCACCATTCCAGGCTTTAAAGGGTCTAAAAACATACTCTAAACAATGAGAAAGAGAGTGTGATCAGCAAGAAAATTATCAATCAGTTTTAATTAAGTTCATGTCTAATTACAGACTCGATAGACTTCACTTGACTTGGGTACAATTCAACCTAAGGTTTCTAAGTTGGGTAGCTCAGCTGTGTCTTGATTCCAGTTCTCCAGTTTATCAGTTATTAAACTATTCAATAAATAAGAAAGAGATTTAAGAGACACATCAACTCCAAATTGAAGAATAAAGGGCCCCTGAACCATAGCATCAACTAACCTCAGTAGCATATGGTCCAAAAATGCCCCGGAATTCTCAACACCAGTTCTGTTGTCCTGCAGAAACCAGAAAGAATGCAATCTTGTGGTTTGCAACCAACCAGTGTGAATAACGACTAAGAGGAAAGAGCTAATCAATGCTTGCTTCTAGGCAAGACACTGCCCAACACATTATCCAATCATCATCATCATCGTCAAAGCCTTTTCCCAACTAATTGGGCCCGCCATTTTGCTCTATTAAGAGCCAGCACATTACCCAATAAACTACAAAAAAAAGGAGCTTGCCATGATGAAAGGGAAAAGCTTATCCATGGTTGTCATCCAAGGACCTAGTCATTCCCAATCACACCTAGGGAAAGTAGTCTACTGTAATCCAATAGACTTTGAAAAACCATATCCCATTGTGGCCATCATTGTCCACTTAAATGGACAGTGATGAGGTCCACTGAAATGGACAGCGATGCAGAGTAGGAGCCACCGTTAGGGCCATCTCCTGTTTTAGTGGATTGCACTCCACTGCTGTGCATCATTTCATGAACAATGACCCAAATGAACACTTATTATACTACCCTAATTTAATGGACTTAGTATACTTTCCCATAGTAATTAACATTCTCCATTAAATACTGCACACCCAAGGAAATCACAGCCAACTCCAGGAACCAGAATTAGTCATCTCACAGCCAAAGTTGACATTGTTGATCCAGATAATAAAAACTCCCCTTTGATCTCTGAGACAGATTTACAGCTGAAATGCCACTCCTAATAACCAAATTAATTATTGAAGTCAAGCTTCAAATAATTACACTACTAGATTAAATTAACATCAAGGCCACTTCTTAAATGAATTTAGCATCTTGCAATACCTGAGCCAACTGATTCAGCCCATTTCATTGCCAATAGCTCTCTTCACCTTTTACCTTGAGCCTCAAAACTCGAGCTTTGATGCCTAACACTATCCTTACTTTCCAAACAATTCGTGCAAGCCTTCCACTCATAACTAAATCCTTAAAGATAACTAAATGGAGACCATAACTTGTAAAAAATTATAGAAAGTCATCAGATGAAATATTATAGAAAACCATTTGATGAGATAGTGACTAACGTTTGATGGAAAACTATAAAGGCATTACCTCTCTTCAGCAATATTGTCAACATAGTAGACAAAAATGATCCCAAAAAGAGTCATGCTCAAATAAGCCCAAGTTGGGAAAGAAGGCTTTATGCCCCGCTCAGCAGTTGGCCCCTACATTGTCTCCAAAGAAAAGCACAATCAAGAAATGCATATTAGGCGATCCAGTTCGCAATAAATGGTTTCCAAAGAAAAGCACAATAGAGGCATGCATATTTAGGCGACCCGGTTCGGGAACACAATAATGGTAATTGGCAATCATCAACAAAAAAAGATTTAATGCAGGGTGCTCTTCCCAATGAATATGCCGAAATAAGGCAATCAAACTTACTAAAAGCATCTCCCACATGGCCAAAGGAAAGAGAAAACAAGTAGCGGAAGTAATTGTTATTGCATGCAGTCGCCTTTTCAGCTGATTCTGAAAGACAAAAATTGGATACCAAGTAAGGAATGGGTAAAATCCCTTCATAAATTTCATAGATAGAATCGCCAAAAAAATAAACTAATGAAACATACCTTGAGTGAAACACGTCGAGCAATCACCCGTCTCAATGCTGATAAAATTCCAGCAATGATTGGGACTGTCATTGTTTTAATTTCCAAGGGTTGATCTGTCTGAGTACTCGAATCTGTTCCCAGACTACCTTTGGAAGGTATCTCATAGTTAAGCATACCAACTTGGCGAAGCATGAATTCTTTAGAGAGGTTGCACCACTGAAATAAATGTATAATATCTTGGCTAGCAAAGTTATATCCCTTGCTACCAGTGTATCAAAAAGCGCTAGGTGGGTCCTAGGAGGCCTGAGGGGTCCAAGCCGCCCAGCGCCTAGGCGAGCGCCCAGAACCGGCGGCTGCCCAATTGAAAAAAACATACCAATATACCATATTCCAAGTTGAAAAAAAAAAAAGACAGACATCGAGAAGAGAATTTTGATAATCCATATTGTTAAAACAGTAAACTGTAAAACCATACAAGTGTAGGTTTTAAAAGTCAACACTCAACACAACAAAAATATATAGAAACTATACAGTCTAACAAAAGCCAACACTCATGACTCAACAAAACAGTTAACACTCAACACCAAGAGTCTTCAGTCGTCATCATCAAAAGGAATATCAATAGGGAAAGCCTCATCATATGCATCAGAGTCGAGGCCATCATCATTAGAGTCATCTCCCTCTTCAATATAATTGTCAGGGCCCAGACTCTTCTGCATGGAATTCCTAACTGTCGTGTGCGTAATTCTTGCCTGACTGCCGCGTGCGTAATTCTTGACCTTTCTGTGTGTGTAAATTCCTGACCACTGTGTGTGTGTTTTCTTGGAGACGCGTGCGTTATGTCTAACATCCATGCATAACGTTTTACCGCGGTGTGCGGTTGAATAAGGTGGTCCAGGGGGGGACTTGCTCTTCATTTCCTCACCCATGTGATGCCACCTCACCCATGTGCTGCCACCTTACCCCGTGCATGTGTGCCACATCAGCTCAAGCATGTGGCCACCTTCTCTCTCTCTTTTTGCATGCAAGCCACTTGGCCTTGTATGCAGCCCTCTCTCTCTCTCCCCCCTTAATTTATAAAAGGCCTCCCCCAGCCCATTTACCTTCGCTCTCTCTCTCACCCACGTTTTCCCCTTTTAGACTTTAGAACCTTAGGCACTAAAGCCACTCTAAGGAACTTGACTAGGGAAGGGAGTTGGAATCCCATGGTGCATGTACGTAGGATTTTCCCCATGCTTTCATGCCTTGTGTGATGCATGTTCAATCTATTGCTAAAGTATGAAATTGATTTGTGTTTTTTAGCGATGCATGCTTGATTTATTGGTAAGAACATGAAATTGAAGTGTGATTATGCATATGCTTGTGAAAAAGGGGGTGGAGTTATGTTGTCTAAATTTGGTTAAGAGTTCTTGCAATTTGTATTCTTTGTAAATTGCACTTTTCACCGACTTTTATATGTCCAAATGAATCCAAATTTGATTCAAATAAAAGATGGGTGAGTTCTCTTCAATTGTTCTTAAGGTTGCAGAGTGAGATTCTTTATGAATTGGGAGATGGGCTACATTTTTCAAAAGAGTGTCACCTGAAATTTTAAAGAGTGTCACCTGAAATTTTTCAAAAAACTACTCTATGTGCATTTGCACTTTACAACAACTTTTATATGTCCAAATGAGTTCAAATTTGATTCAAATAAAAGATGGGTGAGTTATCTTCAATTGTTCTTAAGGTTGCAGAGTGAGATTCTTTATGAATTGGGAGATAGGCTACAGTTTCCAAAAGAGTGTCACCTAAAATTCTAAGATTTTCCAAAAAACTACACTCTCTGTGCATTGCACTTTTCACCGACTTTGATTCAAATGAAATATAGGTGAGTCATCCTCTTCAATGTTGCTTTTGGTTGTAGAGTGAAATTCTTCATGGTTTGAGATTTATGCCACCGATATGATATATGTAGTGTGATATGTGATAAGTGATATGTACTATGATTTCATATGTGAGCATGGACTTACCACTTAATGTGATATAATGTGTAAGCATAATATGATATAATGTGTAAGCATGATGAGATATGATGTGTGAGCATGGACTTGCCGCACGATGTGTGATATAATGTGTAATCATAATGTGACAAGACATGTTTATAAACTAGTAAATGTGCATGGTTGTATTAAGATGTGCTTGTGGTGCAATGAATGTTTACGAAACAGTGAATGTTTATGAAATATTAAATGTGCATAATTGCGATACGCATGCTTATGAGATAGTGAGTGCTTATAAAATAGTGAATGTTTATGAAATATTGAATGTGCATTTTGTAATAGGACATGCTTATGAAATATTGAATGTGCATTTTGTAATAGGACATGCTTATGAAATGAAAGTTTGATCTAAAATGTGTATGTGCTATGTGATAAGGGATACTATGCACATTATCACATAGCACATAGTACATACACATTTCAGATCACACTTTCATTTCAGGGCATACTTTCATTTCATAAGCATGTCCTATTACAACATGCACATTCAATATTTCATAAACATTCACTATTTCATAAGCACTCACTAGCTCATAAGCATGCCTTATCGCAATTATGCACATTTAATATTTCATAAACATTCACTGTATCGTAAACATTCATTGCACCACAAGCACATCTTAATACAACCATGCACATTTACTAGTTCATAAACATGTCTTATCACATTATATCACACATCATGCGGCAAGTCCATGCTCACACACATATCTCATCATGCTTACACATTATATCACACACATCATGCGGCAAGTCCATGCTCACACACATATCGCATCATGCTTACACATTATATCATATTATGCTTACACATTATATCACATTATGTGGCAAATCCATGCTCACATATGAAATCACAATACTTATAACATATCACATTACATATATCATATCAATGGCATAGGTCTCAAACCATGAAGAATTTCACCCTACAACCAAAAGAAACCTTGAAGAGGACTCACCTATCTTTCATTTGAATCAAATTTGAACTCATTTGGACATATAAAAGTCGGTGAAAAGTGCAATACACAGAGAGTGTAGTTTTCTGGAAAATCTTAGAATTTCAGGTGACACTCTTTTGAAAAATGTATCCTATCCCCAATTCATAAAGAATCTCACTCTGCAACCTTAAAAACAATTGAAAAGAACTCACCCATCTTTTATTTGAATCAAATTTGAACTCATTTAGACATATAAAAGTTGGTGAAAAGTGCAATGCACAGAGAGCGTAGTTTTCTGGAAAATCTCAAAATTTCAAGTGACATTCTTTTGGAAAATGTAGCGTATCTCCCAATTCATAAAGAATCTCACTCTGCAACCTTAAGAACAATTGAAGAGAACTCACCCATCTTTTATTTGAATCAAATTTGGACTCATTTGGACATATAAAAGTCGGCAAAAAGTACAATTTACAGAGAATACTGATTTCTGGAAAATTGCAGGAATTCTTAACCAGATTTAGACAACATAACTCCACCCCCATTTTCACAAGCATATGCATAATCTGAAAAGCATATGCATAATCACACTTCATGTTCTTACCAACAAATCAAGCATGCATCACTAAAAAACACAAATCAATTTCATACTTTAGCAATAGATTGAACATGCATCACACAAGGCATGAAAGCATGGGGAAGATCCTACTTACATGCACCATGGGATTCCAACTCCCTTCCCTAGTCAAGTTCCTTAGAGTGGCTTCAATGCCTAAGGTTCTAAAGTCTAAAAAGGGAAAACGTGGGTGAGAGAGAGAGAGAGCAAAGGTGAATGGGTTGGGGGAGGGCCTTTTATAAATTAAAGGGGGAGAGAGAGAGAGGGCTGCATGCAAGGCCAAGTCGCTTGCAAGCAAAAAGAGAGAGAAGGTGGCCACATGCATGAGCTGATGTGGCACACATGCATGGGGGTAAGGTGGCAATGAGGTGGTAGCATATGGGTGAGGTGGCATCACATGGGTGAGGAAAAGAACGGGGAGAAAATGAAGAGGAAGCCCCCCCCTGGACCACCCTATTCAACCACATATTGTGGTAAAACGTTACGCATAGCGGCTAGATAGAACACACGCGGTGCCAGAAAAACTCACACACAGTAGTCACGGCGGTCAGGAATTTACACACACAGAAAGGTCAAGAATTACGCAAGCGGCGGTCAGGCAAGAATTACACACACGACGGTTAGGAATCCATGCAGAAGAGTCTGAGCCCTTACAATAACGCTCGTCCTCCTCTGTTTCTCTGAATCTACCTCTTCCTCCTCTGCTTCTTCTACCTTCCTCGTACTCGTATGTACAGTCTGTGCAGATGAGGCCTTAGGAGTCTTGGCTGCTCTATCCTTTTCTCTGTGCCTCTCTGAACTCAAATATTGTATACTTTCCTCCCTGGTAGCCTCAGGAACATTTTTACACAAGGCAACATCCCCCTTAATATCGGCAAGTATTTTTTAAACTAGTAAATACCCCCATTAGTATCATTTTTGTCATTGGATTCAGGTTATAACCATACTTTCAACCCGGATCACCACTCCGACTAGAACCTGGAGGAGATACTTCCATAGAACAAGGCTTATTTTTATCCTTTTCTGGTTCTTCTAAATTCAGAAGATGTCTAACCTCATCCCAAATTGCTTCAAGAACCTTTGTACAATAAACAACATGACCTCTAACACCAGCAAGGTGTTTCTTGAATCGGCTAATACCCCCATTGGTATCTTTTTCACAAAAATTACACCTTATACAATTTTTATCATTTGGCTTTGGGTTGTACCCATACTTCCAACCTGGATCATTTCTCCTGAGGTAGCAGAAATAGATCTATGACAAGGATTTTGTTCTTGTTTTTGTTTTACCTAACTTATATATTGCTTAATCTCCTCTCTGTTAGCTTCAAGAACATTTTTACAAAGAGCAACATCCCCCTTAATACCGGTAAGATGTTTCTTAAACCGATTTATGCCTCCTTTTATATCTTTCCAACAAAAATTGCATCTAATGCAATTTTTATCATTTGCATTCGGAATGTATCCATACTTCGAAACCCGGATCTCCACTCCGACTAACTCCTAAAGAAGACATCTCAAAATAAATCAAACAATCTAAAAAATAAAGTTTTGCACTTACTTTGATTGCACGAACTCCGAACTTTGAGAAACACTTCGATCCAATGAAATGTAGTTTTCTGGAGGTTTCTTTCTCTCTAAAAGGGGTTTTTGTGGGTTTAGGTTTCAAGTGAACCTAAAACCCCTCCTTCTAACATTTTATATCTTTAAAAAGAATAAAAAAAAAAAAACAAATAAATAAATAAATAAACATTTCTTCCTCTGAGCAGGGGAGCAGGCCCTGGGCGGCCGCCCAGAGAACACCACCCAGTTTGGCCACCTA
This sequence comes from Amborella trichopoda, assembly GCF_000471905.2. The sequence goes on from NW_006498102.1 coordinate 1,882,987, forward strand.
GACCTGGGCGATGCGCCCTGGCCTTCTGAACCGCCTAAGCGGCTGCCTAGGAGCTGGGCGGTCCATTTTTTTTAACACCGCTTGCTACTACCACGTTATTTGCAGATGAAATTTGAAATAAGTATGAAGGATATGGAATGGGGAGTATGTTGTTGTAGCCCACCCTTGAGACAAAAGATAGAATGCTGCCATAATTGCAAGGAGCCCACCCACCTAGAGAACATTCATATATCAAAAGCCTTTTCACAAAATCTAGATATACCATTACAATGAGCTCACATCAATAAGTCTTTTTATGGAAACCAGATAGATATGGTAGAACTTGACATAGGCGTTGCTTTTGAAACTTGATATTTCAAGATATTTTAAATTTTTAGCATACAAGAAAAGTCATATACATGTGGAATTGAAATCCCAACTAGGCATCAATAGCATGAGTATAATGACTAAGATCATGGATTCATAGTCCAATAACCTATATAGTTGATAGGCATAAAACTGTATTTTCTTTTTGAAACTGTTAACTGTGGCATAAAACTGTATTTTAATAGTCCAATAGACTGTTGAATCCATTGGGTCATCACTATAGCCACAAAAGTGATAGACTTACGGTGATGGAGATATAGTGAGAACCATCTGGTGGGTCTCACTCTGCCTCCAACTTCCACTTCACTGGTTATGGTCTTTACAAAGTCCATTAGATTAGATACTAAAAGATGAGTCAAATGAGAGTCGCAAATTGAACGTTTAATAACATTTATATTTCAATCATCCTAGTTTCACAGTGATGGCGATATAGAGTCTATCACTTCTGTGGCTATAGGATGATCATTACAGAGTCCATTGGTTTAGTTACTAAAAGATAAATCAAATGACAGTCACAAATTCAATGTTTCATAACATCTATATTTCGAACATCCTAGTTTCGGTATTACAAAGTACTTAAGAGACCTTGAAAGCATTGATTTCACTTATGAATGAACACTGAGGGCACTAAAGAAATAATCAAATGTAAAAAACCAAACATTGATTCATGTTACAGACTATTCAAACCCGAGAAGCACCTTTTTCCAGAGGCGACCCCATCGTCCATATAAGAATGCCGATAAAACTCCAAGGACAGCACCAGCATACTCTGCCATTATTGCTCTGAAGTTTTACATATAAATCGAGTCAAACACAGTTCAATGTTCAGATCTGCAAGTAAGAAAAAGCAATGAGAAGAACACTAGCGTGTCCACAGAGGTAAAGATGCCAGATGAAATCAACCAAAATAGACCCATTATGCATTTGTGTATAAGATTCAAAATCAGGATGGATAAAATCATGAAAAGCCCAAGGAAAGGGATGATTTGGGACCTTAACAATTGCAATGAAATTCTAAAAATAATTTTCTATCATTAAGATATATATTTTATGAATTCTTTGAACATCTTTCACTATGCATAAGACATCGCCCAAACTAAAACCTGGTTACTTTATTGTTCTCTATTAGCTGTTCAAGGATTCATAAAAGCAGTATCCCTCATCTTTCACAGACTATTCAAAGCTAAAGATATATAACAAAGCCAGCTAGCTTTCTGTTTGTTAGATAGGTAATTTATAAGAAAATAAAACATGCGCTTTTGGAGTTTTATGAGACCATCTCATACTAATGAAACTGAAAGGGAAGTTCTATAGCATGGTTGTAAAACCAGTCATGCTTTATGAGATGGAATGTTGGGCAGTCAAGAAACAACATATGCATAGATTAATATGGTTGTGATAAGGATGTTAGGATGAGTGGCAAGACAAGAAATGTAGAATTTAAAATGACTACATAAGAGGCAACTTAGGGGTAGCTCCAATAAGATGAGGGAAAGTAGACTTCGGTGTTCTAGCCATGTGCAGCGTCGACCTGGAACAATATTAGTTACGAAGAGTGATTTGGTTCAAGTGGAAGGTTTTAAAAGGGCAACGGGAAGACACAAAAGGACATGGATAGAAGTGTGTGTGTGTGTGTGTGGCCAGGTGCAGCATCGACCTGGAACAACATCAATTACAAAGGGTGATTTGGTTCAAGTAGAAGGTTTTAAAAGGGTAAGGGGAAGACTCAAAAGGGCAGGGATAGAAGTGTCATGGATAGAAAAGTGTGCATGTGCGTGTGCTTGTGCACGCACGCGTGTGTGTATGTGTGTGTGAAAAGTGCAAACGTATATTATAGAAATAAGGTACACCTCAAAAATCTAGTTAAAAGAGTGTTCAAAAGTTAGAAAACCTTTTAATTGATTACCTTGACCTCAAGATGTATGGATATAAAAAAGAAAAGAATGTCAAGTCCCAAAAATAATACATTTTATAATAAATTATCTAGACCATCTATTTTCAAGTGTTTCTAAATCTACTCGTTTTGCATCATTTTTAAAATTTTAAATTTTATAATCACGATTGAACATGAATTTGCAAGCCATCGTGAGGCTTCCGACATAGGCACTGCATCTTCTGGCAAAATTTAGAGGTGCACCTTGCTTGTATATTATAAGGTGTGCAATTTATACAAACCCCACCCTACATACACACACGCACACACACACACATATATACATCTCTGTCCATCCATATACCTACATGAATCATGTTCCGTCATTCCACTCTATCAAGAACTATACTCTTAGTAAGACCATAAGTTACAATATCTTTTCTCACTACTTCCATTCATGTCCTTTGGGCTTCCCCCTTGCTCTTTTAGAGCCTTCCACTTGAACCAAATCATCTCACCTAACCAGTGTTATTCCAAATCAACGCTGCACATGTCCAAACCACCAAAGTCAACTTTCCCTCATTTTAATGCCTATTGGAGCTACCCATAAGTTCCCTCCAATATATTCATTCCGAATTCTATCATTGTCTTTTGTCACTCATCCATCTCAACATCCTCATCTCAGCTACATTCATTCTACAGTTATGTGGTTTGTTGCCCACTCCCTTCAGTTTCATGAGCATGCGACGATCACATACGACTCCAGAAGCACATCTCCAGTTCGTCCACCCAACTCTAATTTTGTGAGAAACATTTTCCTCAGTCTCTCCTTTCTCATGGATTATCGACCCAAGATATCAAAAATCATCTTTTTTAGGTACTTCTAGGCCATTAATCTTAACCGATTCCCCATTTTTGTTCCCATTTACTAAACTTGCATTCCACCTATTTGGTCTTAGTCTGGCTAATTTTAAAACCTTTAGATTCTAAAGCACCCCTCCAAAGTCTGACTTTGCATTTACACTACCTCTAGTCTCACCAATCAAAAATGTCATCCGCAAACAACATACGAGACTTCCTCTTATAGATGCCTAGTTAACACACACACACACACACATATGAGCCCACTCCCTCCCCACCCCCTGCCCATGCAGGCACACACACACATGCACACGTGCACACACATACACATATAGAAAGAGAGATGGATAGCATGAACTTTGCATGTACATGTAAGAGATGCCATCTTGCTCATGAGAGAGAAAATAAGATACCCTCTAAATGCTCAATGAAATGTTTGGACTCAAATTCCAGTAATTTTATCAGTTTTAAGATTTCAAAGTATGTTACCTAAAGAGATGCCTTCCATATATTCGATGAAATGTTGAACCATCTCCTCTAAAATATTTCATAAAATGCCTTTGCATCTCTCTCTCTCTCTCCTCNCTCTCTCTCTCTCTCTCTACTCTCTCNCTCACTCTACTCTACTACCTCTACTACTCGTACTACCTCTACCTACTACTACCTACCGT
>NW_006498102.1:1917482-1933843 GCF_000471905.2 Amborella trichopoda
TGAGAGAGAGAAGAGAGAGAGAGAGGTTGTGTGTGTAGAGATTGGGGGAGAGCACCCCTATTTATAGTGAATATTTAGGTTTAGGGTTTCTTAGGATTTTCCCATAATTTGCCTCTTTCATGAGATTGAATCTAGACCGTTGATCAAGGTGACTTGTGGGGTGAGAGATCTGAGCCATCCATTCTATAGATGGGCCATCAACATTATGGAAGATGTTTGGTTATTATTCCCCTTTCCTTAAACTATTTTCCCACCAATATATTTAAATAAAATAAATATCATGCATACCATAAAATTGCATGATCCATGTCACATATGCCGTAAGGATATGTCAATAATTATCAAGCAAGTAAATACTACCAAATAAGATAAGATCAATATTTCCCTTCCAAGATTTGACCACATGTCACAAATCAAAGTTACTATATTTAACAAACTTTAACACAAAGCAACAAGAGAATCCAAGGGGTGGGGCGTGCCACCCCTTTGTGGCACATGTGGGCCCCCCATTCACATGCCACATGGTGGGCCCATTTGCACTTTGGGCCCCTCATGAAATTTTATAAATAATTTTAAAATTAAACAATTTAATATATTAATTTTTACAATATTGTAAAATCAATAACTGTATTTTTATAAGTCCAAAAAACATAAATAAAATATTGAGAGATTTATAAAAATTTAAATAATAAAACTAAAAACATTTCAATAATAAAATGAATACAATTAAATTAATATGGTAGGAAAATGATCCATATGGTTTTAGGAATTCAATATGTAATAATGGGGTACTCCACCTTCAACTGTGGACTATAGACTACACTAGCTTTATCGAACCGACTCAGTGTTTCTCATGACCCACAGTCCAAGCAAGGGCTCATTAGCGAGTCACCAAAATCAAGTGGTTGCAATCCCAGTATGTGGATTACAGGTCCTCCCCTAGAGACGAGTCAAAGTCACTACGACCTGATGCGACCACATCTCTATGGTGCATAGGGGTATCTCTTGCACATGCATACACTTCACTTAAAGGTGGATATCTGGCTTTCCTAAACGATCTATCAATATGCATGCCGTATGATGGAACATGAATGAGGTTTTGGCCTCCGTCTCGGTAGGCCTACCTTACACACAAAGGTCGCACAGTCCCTCGGCTCACTCATCTAGGCATAAGCTCCGACCTCATCAAAGGTTAACCCAAAACCCTCTTCGATTTAATTCTTTTATGCCAAGGTACCTTGGGTTTTTAAGTCGACTGGCCCAGATCGATAAGCACAGTCTGGCACAAGCAAATATCATTTGCTTAGTATAGTCCTTGAGGGATCATACTCCCACTTACATTTCACTGTAATAAAAGTGTTTCAATATACACTCATGAGGCCTTTAAAGGCTACATAAACCCAACATCTCCCACTTGGCCTTTGAAGATCTTACATTATCTCTTCCTCACTTTCTCTCATCCCCATCTCTCTCGCATGTCTTATAAAAACACTAGATATAACCCCTTTAGTCAGAGGGTCTGCAATCATCAAATCTGTAGATATGTAGCTGATCTCGATCTCTTTCAATCTCACCTTATTTCTCAGGTGATTAAAATAAGGCTTAATATGCTTGGAGTTCTTGTGAAACTGAGGCTCGTTAGAGACACAAATGACCGCAGTGTTGTCGCAGAAAATTCGCAGTGCCACACAACATACAGGATGAAAATTAAGTTGATTAATAAACTTCTTAATCTACACAGCCTCCTTGGCTGCTAGACACCATGCCACATACTCGGATTCCATGGTAGACAAGGCCACAATATATTGTTTCTTTGACTTTCAAGAAACTGCACCCCCTCCAAGCATAAACATATACCCAGATGTAGACTTCGCATCATTTGGATCTGCGAGATAGCTTGCATCTGAATATCCCTCTATTGCAATTTCAGTTCCTCCCTTATATGTGAGCGCATAGTTTATGGTCCCCTTTAAATATATGAGAATTCTTTTTGCAGCTTTTCAATACTCCTCTCCTTGATTACTTTGGAAAAGGCTCACCATACTCATGACAAAGGATAAGTCAGACCTTGTTCCAATCGTGGCATACATAAGGGACCCACCTACACTCCTGTATGACACTCTCTCCATGGCTCTTATATCCGTGTCTTCGGTAGGACACATCTTATTATTAAGTTTCGTCTTTTTTTCAATTGGGGTAGACATGGGCTTACACATACTCATATCAAACTTTTCCAAAATCTTCTTATAATAGGTTGCCTGGGAAAGTTGGATATTCTTCTCTCTCCTGTTTCTTATTATCTTGATGCCCAACACATATGAAGCTTCTCCAAGATCCTTCATATCTAAGTGTTGTGCAAAGAAATTTTTCGTCTCTACTACTAGAGCAATTGAGCTACTAACAATTAGCATATCATCCATATATAACGATATAAAGGCCACATCACTCCCACTGACCTTTTGATATATGCAATAATCCTCATTATTTGTGGAGAACCTTGTAAGAGCAAGGGTCTCCTAGAATTTTATAAACCACTGTCGCGATGATTGTTTCAGGCCATAAATGGATTTCTTAAGTTTGCATACTAGATTCACTTTCCTTTTCCTCAAATCCCTCAGGTTGGGTCATGTAAATTTTTTCTTTTAAATCCCCATTTAGAAAGGTTGTTTTGACATCTATTTGATGAACCTCAAAGTCAAAATGGGCTGCTATAGCTATAAGGATTCAGATAGATGGAAATTTGACAACAAAGGAAAAAGTTTCCTCATAATCTATCCCTTTTTTTTGAGTGAAACCCTTTGCAACCAACCTAGCTTTGTATTTTTCTATTTTCCCTTCAGAGTTCAACTTTTTCTTGAAAATCCACTTACAACCAATGGCCTTACGTTTTTTAGGTAAGGGTACTAATTCCCATACATGGTTTTGGTTAATAGAAGCATACTCATCTTTCATAGCTTCTACCCAGCATTCCTTTTTAGGACAGATCAAGGTTTCATGGTGAGTTTTAGGTTCTGAATCTGGATCTTCCCCAACCTTATCAAAATGTTCTCCAAGGTAGATAAAATGTTCTAGGTAAAGAGGTGGTCTACTGACTCGGTTACTTTGTCTTGGTTCAGGTAAAAGTTCACTTTCTTTAGAGAGTTCAGAAACAGGTTGGGTTGGTTTAAAAGTTTCAGGTTCAGGGACTCGAACTACATCCTTGTTTTTGGCCTCTTCATAAAAGTTGACTTGTTTTCTACTCACCCTTACTTCAAGGAACTCTTCTTCAAAGAAGTGAGCATCGTGACTTTCAATAACCGTACCAGTTTCAAAGTTGTAGAATCGATACCCCTTATTATGATCTGGGTAATCAATGAAAATGGATTTGACAATTTTGGGTTGCAATTTTGATCTATTTTGATGTGGGATAAGGTCATGGGTTGAGCAACCCCAAATTTTCAGGTGTTCAAAGGAGGAAGTACGACCTGTGAAAATTTTGTGAGGAGTAAGTGGGGCAGCTTTTGTAGGAGATCGGTTAAAGATGTAACATGCCTTTAATACGACTTCTCCCTAAAACTCCATTGAGAGATTTGCATACCCCATCATACTCCTTACCATTTGCGCTAATGTCTTATTCCTTCTCTCAGCTATACCATTTTGTTCAGGAGTATAAGGCATGATGTAGTGATGGATGATGTCATTTTCAATGCACAATTCTTTGAAAAGGTCAGATGAATATTTCCCCCCTCTATCGGTTCTAAGGATTTTAATTTTCAAGTTGGTTTGATTCTCTACCTGGGCCTTATATTCTTTGAACTTTCTAGGGCTTCTGATTTTATATGAATAAGGTACACATGGCCATATCGTGAGTAATCATCTATAAAAGAGATAAAATATATTTTTCCACTTTTTGTGGTCACATTCATAGGTCCACATATATCATTATGAATGATTTCTAATACGCTAGTAGCTCTTTTTGCCCTGGTGGTATTTTTTCTTATTAGTTTTTTTGCACATAAGACTCGCACGCTTTCGATAAATCTCCCTTATAATTTTGAAGAACCTCGTCCCTTTTTAATCTTTCTATTTGTTTGATATTAATGTGTCCTAACCTCATATGCCATAAGGTAGCATTTAATTCATTAGGGGACGAGACATGAGCAACGTGATCTTTTATTTCAATAATAAATAGCCTATCTATAAGTAGTCAAGTCATGATCACATCTTTCCCCTTCTTGACCATCACTTTCTCCCTAATGAAAGTGCTTATAAATCCAGCCATAAACATCTTAAGAACCGAAACTAAACGCTTCATCATATCAGGAGCATAAAGTGCTTGCTCTAAGATCAATGGCTCTCACTCTTAAGTTTCAGCTCAAAATCTCCAACTCCAAGTACATCAGTCTTTTGATTTCCTCCTATATAAATATGCTGCTACCCTGGCCCCATGGGAGTGAAAGAACGGCAAGCTTCCTTGGTGTTTGTGACTTAGGTCGTAGCCTTCGAGTCAAGATACCAAGAAGTTCCCTTGAGGTCAGCTAGCATGGATTCGAAAACCACACATGCAAATTCTTTGTTAGTTCCACCAGATTTGTTGAACCGATAACTATTAACTATGTGGCCCACTTTCTTGAAAATAAAACAAGTTTGAGTTTATCTCTTTGCTCCCTTATTTCCAAAATCTCTTCTTTTGAAATGTCTTTTCTTCTCAAAAGTATTTCTTCCTTTTCCTTTCTTAAATTTAAAGGATGGTTGAGATTTTACCATATGCACAGCATTCCTTGGGGTTTGCCTTGAACACCTCATGTCTTTTTCAGAGTTGGTCATGATGAGTTCCTCCAATTTTGGTGTCTTTCTTCTCGCAGAGATGGAATATATGAAAGTTTCCCATGAATTAGGAAGAGAATTCATTAAAATAATCGCTTGCATATATTCATTGGGCTTCATGCCTGTATCTTTCAAATCTCTGACTAGCGCACGAAACACGTGCACATGATATGCAAACTTGGTACCTTCTACCATTTTAAAATCATTGTACGTTCTCATAGCGATAACTTGCTTCATGAAAGAGGGTTCAACATACTCTCTTTCAAGTTTATCAAAATCTCACTTGCAGTATACATTGACTCGTACTCAGAAGCATACGAGTCAGTCATGGCATATAAAAGAATGTGCTTGCATCTCAAGTACCTCCTCTTCCAATTGGCGTACTTATATTTGATTATTTGAGATGAGTCATCAGTTGGACGACAAGGTCGGTCCTCAAAGAGTACGTCATGAGTTTTCTTCATAGAGCACAAATTTGATTTTTTTTTTTTCATGAAGCAAAGTTGGTCCCATCAAACCTTTCGGTTTTCAGGATCTCAGAGATGAAGGTACGAGCAGCCATATATTTCTATTCTCAAGCAAAAATAAGAAAATACTCCTAATGGCAATCAAGTAAAACTTTCTCTGATACCAATGAAAGAAAGACCTATGTGATCTTTTACCCAGAAAATATAATTTTATTTTATTTTTAAATAATAATCACCCCTTATAATTTTGACAACAAGATCACTCACATGGTCTTATTACAAACAATAGAAATTCCAAAAAATATATAACATATCAATAAAATAAATTTCAACTAATTGATGCCATTCATACAACCTAATACTGTGGTTGAGACTATAACATTAAAGAACAAACAAATAAAAAAAAAGATACCAAAGATTACCTCAATCGGGTTTTTTACACCCCACACCGAGTCACCGCATCCAATGGCGTGGGATCTGTGATCTAGATTCAATCTCGAACTGGGATAGCTGATTTCGGCCAAACTAGGTAACCACCCCTTAAAATCTCTATTAAACATTAACCCCCAAAATTAACTTAGGCCCCCCTCTAATTTTTCCAACCCTTAAAATTAACTTGGGTCTAGAGAGGAGAGAGAGTACAACTTAAGGTTTTGGAGAGCAAAAATTAGAGAGAGAAATATGGAGAGAGAGTGGGGCATGCCCGTCTAGGAGAGAGAGATGAGAGAGAAGAGAGAGAAAGGTTGTGTGTTTAGAGATTGGGGGAGAGCATCTCTATTTATAGTAGATATTTAGGTTTAGGGTTTCTTAAGGTTTTCCCATAGTTTGCCTCTTTCATGAAATTGAATCTAGACCGTTGATCAAGGTGACTTGTGGGGTGAGAGATATGAGCCATCCATTCCATAGATGGGCCATCAACATTATGGAAGGTGTTTGGACCATTATTCTCCTTTCCTTAAACCATTTTCCCACCAATATATTTAAATAAAATAAATATCATGCATACCATAAAATTGCATGATCCATGTCACATATTCCGTAAGGATAAGTTGATAATTATCAAGCAAGTAAATACTACCAAATAAGATAAAGTCAATATTTCCCTTCCAAGATTTGACCACATGTCACAAATCAAAGTTACTATATTTAACAAACTTTAACACAAAGCAACAAGAGAATCCAAGGGGTGGGGCGTGCCACCCCTTTGTGGCACATGTGGGCCCCCCACCCACATGCCACATGGTAGGCCCATGTGCACTTTGGGCCCCTCATGAAATTTTATAAATAATTTTAAAATTAAACAATTTAATATATAAATTTTTACAATCTTGTAAAATCAATAACTGTATTTTTATAAGTCCAAAAAACATAAATAAAATATTGAGAGATTCATAAAAAATTAAATAATAAAACTAAAAACATTTCAATAATAAAATGAATACAATTAAATTAATATGATGGGAAAATGATTCAATCTGTAATAATGGGATACTTCACCTTCAACTTTAGACTACAGACTACACTAGCTTTATCGAGTGTTCTCCATGACCTGCAGTCCAAGCAAGGGCTCATTAGCAGGTCATCAAAGTCAGGTCGATGAATCAAGGGGTTGCAATCCTAGTATATGGATTACAGGTCCTCTTCTAGAGACGAGTCAAGGTCACCACGTTCTGATGCGACTATAGTTCTATGGTGCATAAGGGTATCTCTCGCACAAGCATATGTTTCACTTAAAGGAAAATATCTGGTTTTTCCGAACAATCTATCAATATGCATGCCGTGTGATGGAACATGGATGAGGTTTTGACCCCCGTCTCAGTAGACCTACCATCACACATAAGGGTTACATAGTCCCTCGGCTCATTCATCTAGGCATAAGCTCTAACCTCATCAAGGGCTAACCCAAAACCCTCCTCAGTTTAATTCTTTTATGCCCAGATACCTTGGGTTTTCCAACCGACTGGCCTAGATCGATAAGCACAGTCCGGCATAAGCAAACATCATTTGCTTAGTATGGTTCTCGAGGGATCACACTCCCACTGAGTTTATGTTTCACTTTAATAAAAGTGTTTTAATACACACTCATAAGGCTTTTAAAGGCCGTATAAACCCAACACCATAGGCCATTGGGTTGCAGTATTATTTCCCTTGATTTCATAGGTAGTCAGTAGCTTTGATTGTGTACTTTTATTTTCTTCTTGTTTTCTTATAGCTGCATGTTGATTTTGGAGTGAAGTTACTTGGAGGTGATATCATGGGTATCCCTTGTCTCTATCAATTTGTTCAGGTACTCCAACTTACATTGGATAGTTGCTAAACTATAGCAATGTCGGTAGGAGAGTCATTCATCTAGAAAATGTTTTCATATCATAGCGGTCACATGCATCTGCAGTCACTTGCGACGAAATTTATTATGAAAGGCAAGAAGAGCCCCCTCAATGTTTTCTCTTTTATTTTCTTTGTCTAATTTTTCATGGTTTGGCTATGCAATTGTTCATGCAGGTCAATTCAAGTCATTCCTCTTGGGCTGCTTACTCATATGAGAAGAAGACGTTTGAGCTGGATAATACAAAACCCAATAGTTTTAGATATGGTGTATTATTTTGAAATTGCACCAGATGAGGTGCTCCTCAACAGTACATTGTCAACCTTGTACGACAATTTGCTTCTTTAGTGGGCAAGAAAATTATATAAAATATATTCCGAATTTTTTTATTGGGTATCTTTCATTCTTTGGCTCTCTCTCTCTCTCTCTCTGGTGGATTAGTATGAAATTATCTTTGAATTTTCTATATGTATGTTGGATCTGTTAAAGAATGTTTAAATTTGTTTTGCCTCAGTCTCTGTCCCTCTCTCTCCATTAGCAGCATTATTGTGAACCACTCCCTCTTGAAATTTCAGTTGGATTTTGTTAGTGCTTGGATTGTAAATTACAAATCTAATTTTGGTAACAAAAACCCATTTGAAGAATTAATGAAACCCATGCCATACAAAATTTTCAAATTGATTTTTCAAAAAAATAATTGATATTCTTGAATCCATGAGCTAGAATAAACATGTCATATCCCAAAAGAGGCACCAAAGCATTTTTCGATGAATAGAAAAGGATTCAATATTCACATTTAAAATGTTTACAAAATACACCATTACATTTTTCAATAAGCTGCAAACTCCAAGTCACATGCTAATTTTAATAACATTGATCAAAATTTCACCAAAGAAAATAACATCTTCAGAGCCCATAAAAATGTTCATAAAGCGCTTCAACAACACCAACACAAAAGCCATGTCATTTTTGGAAATGGATCATAGTACTCTTGCTCCCATGATGCAGTGTAAACTTCCTCTACTAGACCTGCACTTTAAAAAGCATCGTTGAATGAGGAAGATATACTTGCAAATGATGACACAGATGTTTCACCAAGATGCCATAAGGAGATTCTAGTGCTTATGTTATAGACATATAAAGAGAGAAATATGTTTTCCTTACCATTTGAGAAATACTTGATTTCAAGTAACAATGGAAGAGTGAAGTTGTGATGTATAACTCCCATGTATCAAGGAGGTATATGACTTCCAGCATCAAAAAAGTGCATGACCTTATGCATCATTAAAAGTGTACACCTTCCATGCCTCAAAAAAGGGAATGCCACCAAACAACATTAAATATTTATTCTTCCAACAGATCAAAAAAGTGCATGACCCTGTGCATCATTAAAAGTGTCTACTTTCCATGCCCCAAAGAAAGGGAATGTCACCATACAATATTAAATGTGTATGATTCCAGTGCATAAAAAATTTGCTTTTGCACATTCATTGATCGCCATGGCCATGGACCCCATGCTTCAAAATATTTGCACATGCCTCTAAGGCATAAAAAAGCTCCTTCCTGTGCTGCAAATAGTGAGAGAGTCTGATACAAACCAAATGTATATGATATAATTCAAAAATCCATGAGATAAAAATAACTACTCACTTTCCCAGCTTCTCACCTTATGTTTTATTCCTGACCATTATATTCTAGAAAATTGTTGCAGGCGGGTTGGACCGCATTTCTACAATATGTGGTCTGCCCCGTGGACATTGCCAACTTGCCGAACCACATAAATCTTTGTGTCTCTGTTCTTTTATTTTTCTACACTATTTTTGTTTTCCTTATTTTTGTCAAACCTTGATTTTTATCGTCTACAATTGGTATCAAATCCTTAAGGTTGTTTAAGATCCTTGTTAGCATAAGGTTTCTGACAGATCGCATATCTTTTAAGATGGCTGGAAGAAGTTCAACCAGATATGAAATTTCAAAATTTGCTAGTTCGGATTTCTCAACCTGGAAATTAAGGACGTATATGTTGTTGTTGAAAGGTAGATGCATAGTGGCTTTAAAAGACAGAGAAAATAAACCGGAAAAGATGGATGATGAGGAATTTGTTGAGAATGATGAATTGGTCAGGGTAGATATTTTCTTAGCACTTGATGAGTCATTCTATTCAATATCTCGTCAGAAACTTCTGCGAAAGATTTATGGGACAGGATGAAAAATAATTACGAGGGTAAGTCTCTTCCTAATATAATTTTTCTTTGTCAGAAACTTTACAATCTCAAGATGAGTGATGGTGCACCTTTGTAAGGGCATTTAAATTAGTTTAATACCTTGATTAGTAAGTTGATGTCACTGGATGTAAAGAATGATGAAGAAGATAAAACAACTATTTTACTTTGTTCTATGTCGGAATTATGGGATGGATTAATCATGAATCTCAATAGTGCAAAATCTATTGAATTTGATTATGTTGTTTTAGGACTTCTGACATAGGAGTCTAGACGAAAGTCTGGTAAGGATTTTTTTGGGAATGTGTTTGTAGCACGGGGAAGATCAATGGGGAGAACTACTGGTAGAGATCAATCAATATCCAAGATGGCGTAAGAAAGTAAAGTGTTGGAGCTATGAAAAGTTAGGCCATATGAAGAAAGATTGTAAGACACAGAATGGAAACCAGGAAGCCTCTAAATCTAATTCTAGTGAGAATCCTAGTTCAAGTGGTTCTCAATAACATCTAGTAGAAAAAAATAACTTTTATGAAGATGAAAAAGTTTTGTCCGTGGACAGGGAGGAAGTTTTGTAGTATTGGCTACTTGATTTAGGTGAATCCTTTCACATGACTCTACTTAAGGACTAGTTCCATAGGTATCAACCATGTGATGGAGGTATTGCTTACATGGCAAATAATGACTCATGTAAAACAGTGGGAATTTGATATGTGAGAATCAAGATGTTCAATAGAGGCATATCCACCATCCTAGATGTCAAATATGTTCTAGGTCTCAGAAGGAGTCTCTTGTTCTTGGAAAATTTGATGAGCAGGATTTTAAATTTACAAATGAAAATAAATGTCTGAAAGTTTCAAAAGAAGTACTAGTGGTTGCGAAAGGAGAGTTAGCTGGCAATTTGTACAAACTTGATGATGAAACAGTTTTGGGAGAGGCCGATATTGTACATGTGGACTCTGTTTTGACGTGGCACGCACGTTTGGGTCATATGAGTGAGCGCGGACTCAAGGTACTTCTCAATAAAGACCTTCTCTCGGGTTTAAAATCCTTTAATTTAGATTTTTGTGAGTCATACTTATTTGGAAAGCATAACAAATTGCAATTTGCTTTATCCACAGCTAAAGTATAGATTTTTTGAAATTGATTCATTCGGACACATGGGAATCACCTCTTGTTTCTTTGGGGGTGCTGCATATTTTGTCACTTTTATTGATGATTTTTCAAGAAAGGCATGGGTTTATATGCTGAAAAAATATATATATATGCCTTCAGTTGTTTTCAAAAATTTAAGGCCTTGGTAGAAAATCAGAAAGGTAAGAGCATCAAATGTCTAAGAACTTATAACGGTGGGAATTTTGTTCTAGTGAATTTAATAATTTTTGTAGTGAGCATGGTATTGCTAAGCAGTTGACCGTTCCTGGAACACCTCAGCAAAAACGTGTTGTTGAGAGGATGAATCAAACCATTATGGAACGTGCCAGGTGCATGTTGAGTGCTGTCGGGTTAGAATAGTACTTCTAGGTAGAAGCGGTTTGTATAGCTTGTTTTCTAATCAATGGTTTCTCAGTTCTGCTATTGACTACAAGACACTATCAGCGGTTTGGATAGGCAAACCTGCTGATTATTTTTTCCTTCGTGTTTTTTGTTGTGATATATATTCTTTGATTCTAAAGGAGAAAAGAACAAAGTTGGATGGAGAATCCAATAAGTGTTTTTTTTTTCTATGTTGATGGTACAAAAGCGTACATATTGTGGGATCCTACTGACCACAAGGTTATAGTTAGCCGATATGTTATTTTCAATAAAAATTCCATGCAGAAGAATAAAGATGAGATAAATGCAAAAACTGTTGAGGTGGAATGCACACATGAGAACCAGCGAGATGGTGGTCAGGACCAAGAACCTGAAATTGTCTAAGAGCTTGAAGAATATTTAGGTGATTTTGAATTAAGAAGATTTGATAGACCTAAAAAGGCTCATGAGAGGCTTAACGACTATGTCTTATCTTACGCTTGCCTAACAGAAGAGGTTGAGCTGGTTTCTTTTTGTGAGGCATGTGAGGTCGATGAAGCTAGTCAATGGAGAGCATCTATGGAAGAAGAGATGGAGGCCTTGCAAAAAAATAAAACATGGGACTATTATATGTCATTTTTGACGTATTTGTATTCCCGAGTCATATAAGGAGAGAGCCAGTGACAACATGATCCTGTTGGTACCCAAGATACCGCTAAACCATGGGAACAATGTAAAATAAGCCTAAAAATGAGAAACCTTGAAAAGAATACTGGAATGGCCTCAAAAATCATGAAAAGGGTAGTTTGGGATGCCCAAAAGACGCTCACAAAATTTTGTTACATTCCGACGAGATTTGACATAATCAGGGCGAAACGTAATTCTCAAATCCAGCTCTGATGCTGAAAAGAGAACTCGTAACTATAGCCCTATTTTTTGGGCTTCAAAACAATGCCAGACCACTGCCATCAGATCCAGAGCATCGAAAAACTCCCAAGGACCCAATTTGGGCTCAATCGAATCTTCCAAGACCATTCTTGACCCAAATTACTACAAATAGATAGGTTTCATACTGTTGCGGTGTGGCCTCAGTGAACGAGTTGTCATATCTGAAAACTATGTTTTCAACCCTCGGGACGATTTCAAGTGATCATAGCTCACCCGTTTGGAATCGAAACAAGCTCAAAATTGGTTATGAGCTAGACCTTGAACGCTCGGTCATTTTGACATATGGCACGCGTTATGGTGTGGTCCGAGACGAGAGAACTTCTAGAAAAAAGGTGGGCCCCAAAACATGAAAATTAGAATATTTGAAAGAGGACATCTCGTACTTCGAGAGGACATAACCTAAGATCCGAGCATCAGATCGATGCAAATATGGGTCCACTGCGACCACATCGAAAAGAGATACAGTTTGATATGATATTTGCTTTCAACTGAAGGCCGGATAACATGAATTTCAAGGTTGAAGATGACAATAATTTCCCAGTCGTCGGAACCCCATTTTCCGGTGACTTCCCAAATTTGGAATATACTCAAATGAAGATCAAATCGAACAAAACTTACTGCAGAATGATCATGACATTGTCATCTTCAAATCAAGATAAAAAAGAGGATCTGGACCACCATGGATCGCACTACATTGGCGATCAAAATCTATGGACTTGGCTGGATTTTCACCCTTCGAGAAAAGTTCGTTTCAAGGTGATCAAAGGACATCAAAATATTCAAAATCGATCAAGCATCAATTCTACGACAATGGATCAACCCAATCACTGCCACAAGAGTTTGAAAAAGCTCTCAAAGTCTAGCAATGGCGAAAGGCCCCTCAAGCAGGAATGGTTTCATAATTAGCCCAAAAGATTTAAGGGTTATTTTGGTCATTTTGTCCGAAAATGGGATTTTACTTTAATTCATTTAAGGGTGCAGTTTCTATAAGGATGAAAAGTTTATATAAGGTTGCAACCTTAAAAAATGTAGAATCACAGATGCACCTCAAAAAGCTATCAGAAATGTTGTTTTAATGTTGAATAAACCCTCTAATCGATGATCTCGACATTGAGATGTATGAATATGGGAAAAAAAGTTTTTGAGTCCCGAAAATAGTGCATCTTACAAGACATTATCTAGACTAAAGATAATACTAAGAATTCAAAGCGAGCTAATAGACAACCGAAGGGCTTCATGATTCTTCTAAGAGGGCGATTGCCCGGGTATATCCCCGAACCTACAAACGACGAGGTAAGCATCCGAAACACATCCTCGTCAAAAAATCTCTCTTATTGTTGGTTCCTATCCACATAAAGAAGAGTGCACACATACGGCTAAAGCACATTCCACGCGTGCACCCCTCGTGGTTATTTGAGAAAGGGTTTTCTCTCACCAAGAAAACCAGGCCCCAACCATCTAACTACTAGAGAAGCGAAAGGCAATTGGTTACAAGTGGGTCTTCAAGAAGAAGAAAGGTCTTGATGATACTGTTGAATGGTACAAAGCTCGATTGATTGTGAAATGGTATGTTCAGAACTCAGGTATTGATTTTGAAGAGATTTTTTTCTCCTGCTGTGTGCATGTCCACTATTAGAGTTGTTTTGGCAATGGTTGATGTTTTTTATTTAGAGTTAGAACAATTAGATGTGAAAACTGCATTTTTGCATGGTAACTTAAAATAAGAAATTTATATGACCCAACCTGAAGGTATTAAGGAAGGTAAATAATTGGTTTGTAGGCTCAAGAAATTGTTATATGGGTTGAAACATACATCAGGTGTTGGTATAAATGGTTTGACTATTTCATATTGAACTTGAATTTTCATAGATGTGAAGCTGATCATTGTGCCTATTTTTGTGGATATGGTGATGAAAGCTTTATTATCTTGTTATTATATGTTGATGATATGAAAGTTGCAGGACCAAATAAAAAGAATATTGCAACACTTAAAGCTCAGTTGGCTAGGGAATTTGAGATGAAAGAATTGTGAGCCGTTGACCAAATTCTTGGTATGAATGTACTAAGAGACAGGAAAAAAAGAAATTTTGGTTAACTCAAAAGAATTATATGGAGACGGATCTACAATACTTCAATATGCAAAATGCCAAACCAGTTATTACCCCATTTCATGTGCATATGAAGTTGTCTTCGAAACAATGTCTTAGCACCGAAGCAGGGAAGACATTGATGCCTCAAGTACTGTATTTTTCTGCAGTAGGAAGCCTCATGTTTGCTATGGTTAACACCATACCTGACATAGCACAAGCAATGGGAGTTGTGAGTAGATATATGACAAATCCTGACCATGATTATCGGACCGCTGTGAAATGGATCCTTCGGTATTTGAAGGGAGCTTGCGATGCTGGTATTTGTTACAATGGAATGGATTTGAAAGTCAGTTGTTTCTTTGCAGGTGACTTGGATAAAAGAAGGTCTACTACCAGGTATGTTTTTTCTTTGGGAGGTGGTGCAGTTAGTTGATTGTCAAGGTTGCAGTCTGTGGTGGCCTTGTCTTCTACAGAGGTTGAGTATATGTCACTTATGCATCTAAAGAAGCAATTTGGCTAAACAGGTTACTTGGTGAATTTCGAGTTGTGCAAGAAGGTATTCCGCTTCATTGTGACAACCAGAATGCCTTGTTTCTAGAAAGGAATACAGTCTTCCATGATATGACTAAGCATATTGATGTTCAATATCACTTTATTTGTGATGTGTAAAAAATGGAAAAAAATTATTATAGAAAATTCATATTGATAACAATCCAACGGATATGTTGACTAAGCCCATTGGGAAGGGGAAGTTCCATATTGAAAACAATCCAACGGATATGTTGACTAAGCCAATTGGGAAGGGGAAGTTTACTTGGTGCAGGACTTCCTTGGGGCTTGTAGTTATTTGATGAATAGCAACTGGTGGGTAGCAATCTCTTGAAGCAAACGAGTTAGAAAATACAGATGTCTTCAAGTGGGAGAATGTTGG
Organism: Amborella trichopoda; assembly: GCF_000471905.2. The sequence goes on from NW_006498102.1 coordinate 1,932,785, forward strand.
ATACGTGAAGCCTATTCCAATAAAAGTGTTTATCCTTTGTTGGGAATGTTCCTTTTATTAAAGGAGAATAACTCATATAGTTATGGGATGTACGTGAAACCAATTCATCCTATGTTAGGAGTTTTCCTATTTTGGTGGATTAGATCTACTTGATCTTGTATTTCTATATTCATGGGATTGTACGCAATCTTCTATGGGTGGTAGTTCCATGGAACCCAAAGATATATGAGATCTAGTTACAACAAGGAAAGGCATCACGTGTCTTCCATTGAGAATGAGATACCTTTTCCCAACCTAGAATGTGGGAATAAGATAGAGGCTCACGTGATGGACTTTGGGTTCCTCTTTATATAAGTTGTCTTGTAAAAAGATAATACATATGGAAAAAGTATGCAAGAGAGAAGGGTTAGTTCTTTAGTCTTTTTGGGTGGGTATTCTTGAGAGAGAAAAGCCCTGTTTTAGGGCTTGAGAGAGAAAGCTTGTAATCACTTGTATTTTCCATGCTTGGTGTTTGTCTGATTAGTGGAAGAGAACTTTTTTGTCCTGTGGATGTAGGCAACTTACCGAACCACGTAAATATAAATCTGTGTCTCTATTCTTTTATTTTTGTGGAGGTGCATTGGAGAGAGAGAGAAGAGGTTTGGGGAGGGGGAGTACAAGGTTTGAAGAAGGAAGTTTGTGTTTTAAGGTGGGAGGGCTTTTTTTTAAAGAGAGAGAGGTCTAAGGGGAGGGACAATGGAAGTTTTTTGAAAGGTGGGATTTGTAGAGAGAGAGAGGGGAGAGTAAAAAGCTGACACTTACAGTCAACGGTAGAATATTATTTAACTTATAATCGGGAAGCTCAACATGCACTGCCGGTTGCCCCTGTGCGAATCTCGACATGCACTGCTGGTTGCCGTTGTGCGAATCTCGATGAAGTCCTAATCTGAACCGCTTTCATTTTTGTGACCACCTTATTTGAAAGGTAAATGGTCTCTCCACACACACACACACACACACACACATACACACACACACACACACACACACACACACACACACATATATATATATATAGAA
>NW_006498102.1:1934922-1961372 GCF_000471905.2 Amborella trichopoda
TCCTCTCTCTCTCTTCTCTCTCTTTCTCTCTCTCTCTCTCTCTCTCTCTATATATATATATATGTGTGTGTGTGTGTGTGTATTGAAGAAATAAGTGACCTAAGCAAAATGAAGGTTCGACTTTTGCTTGTTCAAATTTTTCTTTTTAAACAAAGTACTTCTTTCATACTTTAGTTGGAACCAGTGTTTGAAAAATTGAACTGGAACGGTTAACTCTGGAAATGGGGCCAGAAGCGGTTTAATTGGCCTAACCGGTAAACCGGCCGATTCAACCGTTCTAACTAGGCAAGTCCCGGACGGCCAAAAAATTGTTGAAAAAAATAAAAAAGATGCATAAAAAAATCTACTAAAATATGAAAAACATATAAATGATGATTAAAACAAAACAATCAAACGAAGTTAAAAATTAATGAAAAAATAAATTTTAAAAGTGAGTATTAATGACCAAAATAATTTTTAATATTTACCATAATGTAAATAATATTAAAAAATATATTAGAAATCAAATTCCTTATTTTTGAGATTTTATAGACATTTTTTTTGAATTTTTATTTTTAAAATATCGGTCGATCATTAAAATCGCTCGAAATTGAAACCAACCAGGTGGTTACCTGTTAGATCGGGCAGTTTTTCAAATCATGGTTGGAACAAAAAGATGTCTTACTAAATGGCATCATTCTTTGTTTAGACGGAAACTCATTTTTTATTCGAAACCCTTGTTTCAAGTATGACAAAGGAGGGATCTTATCATCATAGATGATGAAGATATGATCATCTGGGAAGAGAAAATTGAAGTTATGTTCTTGGTTAAATCTTGTCCATGGGAACTAGGATGACTACTAAAACGTCTAAACAATGTAAGATGTTTGTAGTTACAACCATGCGTTACAAGTTCGAATCCTACTACTGAACTGCAGGACAAGAAAAATGTCATGACAAACATAGCATGCAAGCAAATACCCACACAATCAAACAAAAAAAGCCTGCTAGTAAGCTCACCATAGTACTTCGGAGAAAAGTTGCTTATTTAATTATAAATTTTAAAGCTTTAAAAATAGTGTAGATCAAACAGATCTATGAACACTTGAAAAACTTGAAATTGGACGGTCCGAAAATGCGTTACACGATGCATTAACTTAAAAATTGACGGTCCGAAAATGCGTTATACGATGCACTATTTTCAAGACTTGAAATCTATTTTTTCTCATGTCTATACTTCTTGAGGTCAAGATGATCCATTTGAGGAGTTTTTAGGCATCAAAACAATTTCTTTTAGTGAATTTTTTAGGTGTGCCTTAATTTAATTGTTTAGGGCCTTGCCCTTATAGAAACTTTATGCATCAGTAATAGAATTCCTTACTCCCCCACAAACTAACTTTAGGGGCCATTTGGATACCTGGAAATATATTGTCTGTGAAATATATTACGGGCGTAATATATTACTGCGTAATACATTATCTGCAAATGGATTATCACTGTTTGGGCAGTATTTAAATGCAATTTGGGAAATACATTGCTACTGTTTGGCTATGTCCGGAAGAAATATGAGAAATGCATTACTATCCAAATATGAAAAATATGGCTATATTTGGCTAACATGATTAAACTTTAATTTCAGCATGATAAGTCATTGAAATAACATGATTTTTATTGTGATAAGCCTTATTTTTATTTATTTTTTATAAAAGTGTTTCAAATGTCGCTCTATATATAATTTTAAATAAGCAATAAATTTATGATACCAAAGTCAAAATCTTTATGGTATAAGTTAAAAAATGGGAAGAAGTTTGATTAGTAAACTAGAAGGTTCGGTAATTGTAGTAGAAAAATTTGTAGCATTGGAGGAGACTAAAGAGGTATCTTATTTCAATTGAGCTCTTAGTAATCTCTTATGAGGATTATGTTATGTGAAATTTTTTATTATGATTATGTTGTATAATTTCTTATATATTATCAATTATTATTTTTAATATTTTTGTTTTTATACGAATTTTTAATATTTTTGTTTTTATACGAGAGCTGATAGCGAGATACAACCCAAATTGGGGAGAGAGGGATATAGAAATTTTTTTATTATGATTGCAGTAGAAAATTGTCCATCATCAAGTTTTACAACTGTTCAAATTAATTTAGATTTCCTTTACTTTCACTTACCAATTATTAATTTTTTTTGTTTTTATATGAGAGTCAGGGCTACAACCCAAATTGGGATAGAGAAATGTAGAAACTTTTTATTATGATTACATTAGAAATACACCTATTCAAATAGATTCCTCTTCATATCCCCTACTTTCACTTTCTATTTACGTTAATAATTATAAAATATTATAAACCTCGTAATAGTTTCACCCCTCACTGTGAGAAATGTTTGTTTAAATGGGGATAGGACTGAGAGATGCACGCGAAATATTTCCAAACATTACCCGTAAACCTCGTAATAGATTCACCCCTCGTCGCGCAAAATTTCGGGTGTAATAGATTCACCCCTTACCGCGTCATTACGTGATTTTTGGGGAAATCCTGGGGTAATAGATTCACCCTTCATCGCCTGTAATGGATTTCGTGATTTTTGGGAAGATTACGGGTGTAATAGATTCACCCCTGTAATAGAATTTGTGATTTTTGGAAAAATCTCGAGTAATCGAGTGTAATCTTTTTCCATTTCATTACTATTAAAGTGTAACCGAAGTAATAGGAGTAATCTCGTGTAATCTTTTTCCATTTCATTACTATTAAAGTGTAACCAAACCAAAGTAATGGAACTCGTGTAATCTTTTTCTATTTCATTACTAGTAAAGTGTAACTAAAGTAATGGATTTAGTGATTTTTGAAAAAATCTCCATTAATTTCATGTAATCTCTTATCATTTCATTACTATTAAAGTGCCCTAAACAGTGTAAATGTCATATGTCATTGTAATCTATTGTCACGTAATAGATTTTCACATACCCAAATGGCCCCTTAATTTTAAAACATCTTAAAACAAAGAAAAATATCTCCATATATCCTACACTAGTGAATAATATCCTAATATCCTCTAAAGTTTGAAAAATATCTTATGGCATCAAACCATCCCAAAAAATTTCTTGTGACCCTCAAACCCTTACTTTTGCTTTTTACGACCATCTTCTATCCTACACAAAGTACCTAATGCAAACAGACCCACCATTTTTTTCCCGACTTTCATCCATTTCGCATATGCCCTCTCTCTCTCTAATCCATCTTTAGAGATCTGCCATTTTGAGTAGATCTGAAGCCTCAAGCTTCCTATCGTGGGTTCCAGCCCCTGACCTTCATTAATCAAAACTAGGGTTCCTGTAAAAATTTTCCCTACCCCATACATTTTCTATCTACTCATTTGGGGAACCTCCCCTCTCGCTCTCTCCATCTTATGATCACGGTTCGCGCAATTTCAATTTTATAAAAATTTTAGTTGGCAACGTTGAAATTTCGAAAAAAGAAGATATCGTTGTAAGGGTTTCGCCTGATCCTTTAAGTTACCGAAAAACTTTCCCCGGAAAGCCACAAAGAGGATACTTAGTGGCCGGAAAAGTTGGAAATGATCTGGCAACTTGATCGCCATCCATGTGTGGGTTGTTAGTAACAGAGAAAATGATTATCTCTTAGTGGAATGATGCAACAGGAAAAGAGTCCAAAGTTCCAGTGATGTTGACTTGAGGAACAGTTGCTGGAATATTGATGGAAATTAACAAATCTAAATCGCATCAACCTTTCAGCATTCCCGGTAATTTTAATACAATAAATCAACTTATCATCGTCTATAATGGAGAAAAATCCCTATATCAAATGGCCACTTTTCTATTGCCATGAATCCCCTTTCGCCCCTATAATGTATAACAATTCGAGCCAAACGTTGTCAGGGAGCTCACTAACGCATAAACGAACACATCCATTTATGGCAATCTACCATCAAAATCCAATTAAGAAGAGAAACAAAAGATTATTTCAACCGGTTTATTACACATACACTGAGTCACTACCTTTTGATGATTGGATCAACGATCAATCTTCAATCTCAACCGAGTCATCACCATCCGATGGTGCGGGATCAACAATCAACATTCAATTTCAATCGGGAAAACACCATCATCCGATGGCACGAGGTCAATGATCAACCTTTAATCTCAACTCGAAAAGCAAGTTTAAGCCATGCCCGAACTATGAATTATTTTATCACAAATCTCAAACCCTTATGTGAATCCCCGTAGCAATCTAGTTTGAGAGAGTTATGAATGATCATGAGAGAGTTGAGAGAACTACCATGACCGTATAGTCTAAAATCCCAATGAGAGGTGTAGAGATTTGGGTAGGGATCAATCTCGTTTTCATAGTGCTTGAATAAGATTAAGGTTTCTTATGGTTTTCTTTGGCTTATCATTTTCTTGTGAGGCTAAATATTAACCATTGATCTTGGGTGACTTGTGGGGTGACATATTTGAGCCCTCCATTCCATACATGGGTCATTAACATTATGGAAGACGTTAGAATCTTTATCTCTCATTCCTAAACCATTTTCTCATCAAAAAATTAACTAAAATAATTTCATTAATAATAGAATGCTTACCAAAGTTATGCACAAGCCTTCTCATGCTTTTCAAAAGTCTTTTGAAAGCTTCCTCAAAGCAAAATTTTTCCAAAACATTTTAAAGCTTTCTCTTCGAGCCAAAGCTTGAACTAACACAATGAAAGTTTCATTAGGGTGGGGTGTTCCACCCTAGGTGGTACTTCATGGGCTCCACCCACATGCAAGGGTAGGCTCATTAATATATCGAGCATCCCATGCAATATTAAAATTAATTATATAATTTTTAAAAATTTGTAAAATCAAAGTTGAATATTTAAATCAATCTAAAATCAATATATATGTTTTTATAAATCAAAATTTGATAAATAAAATATCCAGAAATCTATAAAAATTCAAATAATAATTTTAAAAATCATATATCATTAAAATAAATATAATTAAATTTATTAGATAGGAAAAAGATCCATATGGTCTAGGAATTAAATAAAAAAACACTGGGGCACTCCATCTTCAACTGTGGACTACGGTCCACACTTGTTTTATCAAACCGACCTAGTGTTTCCCATGACCCACATTCATGCAGGGGCTCATTAGTGGGTCACCAAAGTTTGGCCAATGAGCCAATAGGTCATAATTCCAGTTTATGGATTTCAGGTTTTCCCCTAGAGATGTACGTACCAATGTCACTTAAACCTAATGCGACCACAACTCCTATAACGCATAGGGGTATCTCTCGCACATGTATAAGCTGTACCTTCAAAAGTAGTTTGCTTCTTTGAAACAGTTATTATCATGCATGCCGTGTGATGGCTTGCAGATGAGGCTTTGACCCCATCTCTGAAGGCCACCATCACACGCTAGGGTCTTACAGACCCTCAGCTCACTAATCCGAGTATATACTCTAACATCATCAAAGGATAACCTATTAGAACCATTATCATATGGTTTTCTATGCTGATATGACATAGGTTTTTTCCAACCGACTGGCCTGGCTCGTCAAGCTTAGTTCGGTATCAGTAAACATCATTTGCTTAGTATGGTCCACGAGGGACCACACTCCCGCTGAGTTCATATTCCACTATATCATTTCATTTTATAAGCACTCATAAGGCATTTAATGGCCACACTCATCCAACAATATCTCTCTAATTTGGCATCATCTTCAACCAAAATTCTCATCAAACATTGATCTCATCATCTTCAAGAAGAGTTTACTTACTGAAATAGTGGATTTAAGCGCATTGACGAGTTGTAGAAATGGGTATGTAATTTCTACTAGAAATGGAAAACTTAAACTTAAAACGAGTGGAACTTGGCAAATTGTGAATAGCTTTCACTTAAATTTATTGCAAAGTGATCGTGGTTGATTGCTTCACAATTTCACAGAAAAAATTTGGTCGAAATGGTGGTCGAACGATCCGATTTGATGGGTTTTGATTGTGAATGAAAAAGAAAGTCTCATCAAGGGTAAGTCATTGAAAATTCGAAGGTTTAGGCGTCCTTTTTCTATCATTTCCTGCTTTAGCCCGAATTTATTTTTAAAAATCCACCCCGTTTTTTAGCTATGCTTCTGATTTTCCACCTACAAACTTTTAGGATTCCACACATGTTTTTCATGTTATAAAAGCCCTCTTAATCTCATTTTTTAAAGGGTTGGAGATTAAGCCCTAATCTAGAGAGAGAAAACCTTGCCCTAGAGAGATAAAATTATTACTTCCCAAAGTGCCCCTGTCTCCATCCCATTTTCTCCAAACTACCCCTCAACTTTACCAAAACACCCAGGTTATCCTCCCTAAAATCCAAAATATTCAAAATACCATTAGAAATTAGAAAAACCCTAAAATTTCCCCAAAAAATTCCATAAACCATAAGAAACCAAAATATCCAAAATACCTTAGGAATTCGCAATTCCACGAACTAAAAACTTCCAAAAATCCAAGGGAAAACTCAGACTACCCACTTCCGGACTAAAAATTTTGTGAGCTCATCATCGGGAATTCGAAGGGTACACGAGCCTGTCGTGAGCGATCGGCTTCTTCAATCGTTTGAGGTTCCTGCTCATTCTGGATTGATAGCATGACCAAGTCTCAGCGAGAGGGCTTCCTCAGTACCCAGCACTGATGGTGTAAGAGGGTCCAGGTTCTGCTGGTTCCAGGAGCGAACGTCTCCCCCCCTCCTCTCCAATCCCTCCCTTGTATTTGTTTTTTATAAGCAATAAAAAGATTGTCTTTTTAATTGTGCGCCATTGGTTATGGGTTTTATCTGGGCTATTGAGTCATCCAACGCACACAAAAGTACCTTTTAAAGCGATACAGGGGGGGTTCAATACCAATTTTAAAATTCTCCATTTATCTCTCCTTCTCCATCAAAACAAATGAAATTGTTGCTGCTACAAGAGGATCCCAACTCTCTTTTTTTAAAAAAATTAACCAAATTTGCCCCGATGTAGCAACAATTAAGAAAGCTGCAGAAGTAAATATATAATCAGCAGAAAAGTGGGTTAAGCCAACCAGTCTTGCTTGAACAATAGAAAGAGCCACATGTTTATCCCTCCATCAAAACTATAGAAATTTTACAATAGGGATTATAATCTATAAAAGCATTTGCTTTTGTTTCAAGAAGATCATTATCATCTCTAGTTGTTAGATGTGAAAACTAATGGCTTGAGGTATGTCACTAAGTTTGAAAAATGTTATGTTGGACTTTGAGCCCAATCAATGTGATGGAGGAAGGAAAAGAAGAAAAAATATAATCACCCTTTTTCTGAATCTCAAACAAGTAAAAATCAGCATTAATGGACAAAAAAAATAGTTTTAACTCAAGCCAAAAGAAAAAGTACTTTCTTCTTTCATAAAACAAAGTTTATTCCAAATAACATAAGCCTCTCAAAATGTGATATCCAAACTTATATAAACCTATGAACTTAAAATTAAGTTAAGATCCAAGTAAACATTTAATATTCTAAAATACCCCCTAAATAATACTAAAATTCTAAAAATACCCCTATTAATAGTAATGTGTGAACAATACCTATGAACAGTAATGCGTGAATAGTACCCGTGACCTATATATATATATATATATAATCCCTAGAAACTTAAAAACCCTAAAAATAAATCTTAAAACTAAAATTAAAATATATATTTCTTGAAATTAAATAAAAAATAAAATTAAGAATAAGTTTGCCTTGCACCATAACGGCACATCCTCAGCCACCCAATTTCGCATTCAATAGTCAAATGTAATTTTGACCTCCTAGCACCAAAGGAGATAGTATTATTATATACTTTTATTAAGAATGTACAAATTAAAATTTGTCTAAGAGAATTAGTGTAGAGAATATCTTGTCGCCTCTTTGGTAGTTTATCTTTTATTATTAGCTTTTATACCTTTATTTCTATTTAATTGAGGGTTTTTTTTCATGCTTACATGCCAACATTCAGAATTATACATGCAAGCACAAATCCAAGGTTTTAAAAATCATCGATTTGGATCGGATTTAAAGGGGATCGACTCCTTTCCTTTACAAAATCAGGAATGGGTCTAACTAGTTGGGATTGCCCAATTCATTCAATACCCAGTTGATTTTGTCAGATGAAGCAATAATCGAGATCAGATAATCGAGTGAGTCTTTTTATTATTTTTAATTAGGTATTTCTGAAATTTTTTATTATTTTAATTTTAAATTTTTTTTTATCACTGCAATTGCAATCCGTATTGGTCCAACCAAGTGCCAATCGAATAACCGGTAGTGGGTTCATAAACTATGCACAAAAAACAAAATAATAATAATAATAATAATAATAATAATAATAATAATAATAATAATAATAATAATAGTAATAATAATAATAATAATAATGATAATAATAATAATAATAAAAATAACAAAAATAAAAGAAAAAGAAAGAAACAACCAAGCAATCCTCGGCTAGAAAGCAATGTGTAGTCCAAAATATTTGGCAAACTTTAACATAGAATTGTAGATAACTACACATGTAGCATACCAGCAAATTCCATATGTTACTGTCAGTAGCCATGCGCATGACTTACGAATATGAATGATATTCGGTACCCGTATATTTCTTTAAACCACTCCTTTAGATGGATCAAACTACAATCAATGAACAACTTTAATGGCCCCTCTTGTTGGTCAAGCTGGAGTCCTAGGTTCAACACTTAATTCCTTTGGTTTTGGACCAAGTTTGGCCTCATATGCAATCATCCCATGTGCACAAATCTTATGATAGGGTTCTCTTCATCTACATCTAATTTGATCCCATGCTTGAATGGCAATCACTTCAAATAAGAAAGCAATCAAAGTAAAAGAACAGCTTTCAAACCTTAGTGTGGCCTACATTTTGATGTGTTCTACCTTCCACTTGGAATAGTGATTGGCAATTGGCAGCTACATATAATACTGACATGCCTTTATAATGGTAATTGGCATTTCACATAATATTGACCCAAACAATTGCCAAAAAGATTATATGCTCCAGCTCGGATGTGCTCTCTAGGGTAAAAACCCTATCAAGGGCATTTTTAGGACCCCAAATTCAGGTGATGCAACCTCTAACAGTAAACCTCGAAAATTTGTAAAAAGAAAAAAAAGAAAATTTGAACAGTTGGATCTAAGTGTTTAAAAGACTCAAAAGCTAATTTTTCTTTGAATGTACTCATCTAGTGACTAAAGTGATTCCCAAAATCTTAGATCAAGAAAATACTTTCAAGTAGATCTTTTACCCAATGGAGAAAATGTACAGAATGCTCCCTCAAGAGCATGGAATACGAGCTCAAAACAATTTCGCTATGTTTTTTCCCTGTTTTGGATGAGGAGGCATGAGAATGGGAACTTGGCCCCCATAGATCTTGCCCTAATTGGGGCCCTTTTCAATTTGGCTCCAAATACAATGGCTTTCTTCATGGGGGTTATCCAAACTGGGGGGCCTGTCCAATTAGTTAGGGTGGGCCTTAGCTCCTCTTGTGCATGTATGCTCAAGGGGAAGACCTGGTCAAAAAGGGAGTATCAAAATAAAGGGCTCAAAAGCTTGGAAATAAAGGTTCACATCCTCCATCATTTTTCATGGATGGTGAACCCACCTTCTCCATCTTCTTGTGGGCATGGGGTGGCCCATTGAAGCTGTCCTCCTCTCAAGAAAGAAACCCTAAGCCTTTTATGTGCCAAATCCCCTAATGCATTGTACCTGCCTTCTTTAGGGCACAAGGTCCCTTTTCTTGTCCTGAAATAAGATCTATACCCTTCTTCATGGTTATCATTTGCCATACGTATTGGCTCCATCAATGAGATCTGCCATGGAATATCACTGTCAAGTCTCAAGATTGTCTACCATGGTCATTACGACATCGACATTTTAACAGTATGCACAGACACATTGCTTCCAATTGCAAGAAGCTTGGAGGGTATGGATTCATGAATCACTCATGGTTCATGGTTGTCTACATGAATGTTTAGAGGAAATAGGAAGCTTTGTACTGTAGACTAAGACAGTTTTTAAAATTTATTTATTTTCTTATTTTGGGTGTGTTATCTGATATTTCAGTATTGGATGTGTGTTGTCGCCCTCAATCTAATTGACATTCATCGCCCATTTAGTCACAATTTCGATTACATATTTTACTTGTTAGGTTTGCACCCTCTTCTCTTTAGGTACAGCATGATATACACCCAAACTGTTTTTAATGCTTTGTAGCATAAGGTCATTGGAGTGAAACAGTTTGGCAATGTTGTGAAAGGAATGTTTGATAACTTTGAAGAGGCACATTTACATTTATCAAATCTTGGAGCAAATAATCAATAACTTAAACATGCAAATTTCAATTTAGCACATATGAAATTGTTCTATTTGACTCATGGTAGCTCACATATTACTTAGGTTATTTATACAATGGAAACCTCTCTATCTCCACTAAAGACCCATTGGGAGTGAGTCAAGAACAATATGACTAAGAGCACTATCAGTTTTTTATCAAGCTATTATTAATGTGTGACATGATTATTGCCTCATCTTTATTACCAAGTCATGATGAAATGACTATACAATGCTAAATACATTTATGTGTGGAAACATGTAAAAAGCTCCCCAATGAATTAAAACTTGTAGATGTGCATAAATTAAGCATGTTTTGAGAGGCTTATTTGATATTTCTTTGAGAAATGTTTGGATAGGGCTGCAAACCTATCGAAACAAGTAAAGCCTCACCTCAAAACTCACAACAAATGTTCTAAAAATAACATATATTGTAATACATTATCTAAAGGAAAAAGTTTATATAAAGGTGAGGCCTAAACAATCAAATTAAGGTGCACATAAAAAATTCACTAGAAGAGGTTGTTTCGATGCCCAAAAATCCTCAAGTTGATCATCTCAACCTCAAGATGTATGAACGTGAGAAAAAATGGATTTTAAGTGTTCGAAATAGTTGATCTTGTAATGTATTTTCTAGACCATTAATTTTCAAAATTGTCAAGTGTTCATAGATCTATTTGATCTGTACTAGTTTTGAAGTTTTAAATTTTCTAATTAAATACTAAAGTAAATTTTTAGGCCATTACAAATATGTTTAATATTGAAACAATATATTGCAATACTATTTGGAGGTGCGACTTACTTTGATTGTTTAGAGCCTCAGCCTCATACAAATCACACCCCTATTTAAGCCATCCATTTTACCCTAAAAATAAATGTTCACGGATTTGCCAGGTTTGTACATTTTTTTAGCCTAAAATTTCATAGTTGTTGTGAATTAATTTTAGAACCTATCATGAAAATTTTCGATACCTAAAATGCTTTCCGAATGAGGATTCGAGGTGAGACTTTGACCTATGCGAGAAACTATATCCTATTTCTTTAGCCCATTTTTTGTTGTACCAACTTGAAAGTGAAAAATCGAATCAAAATAAGAACAGTCATTGAATCTAACAAGAGCAAGTATATCCATGAATATATATATATATATATATATATATATTGCTTGAACAATGACACGTGGCAAGTGGTGAGCGGTGTCGAGTCAAACTACGTTGACCAACATGGGAGCCCACATGTCCCTTTACAAGTATGTATGTCCCTATAGACCATGGTTGCCATTCTAGCTATCCACTTCCTAGTCTAATCCATGGCTAACAAAGCAGTGTGCACTCAAATTGAGGATGATTTTATTGGTCCCCATGGGATCAAATGTGAATAGGGTTACACTTTCACAGTGTTTGGCATATGAAAGGCTAAATGAGAATGGGAAGAGATAGAAATAGAATGAAGAGAGAGAGATAGAGGGGACACATGCATGTTGCACATTAGGTGCCAAAAGTGTGGTCAAAAGAAGATTTTTTAGTGGAAGGATGTGAGACCTCCATACCCCTCTCTCACCACCCTCTCCACATCTGGAACCTCCCATGAGTTTGTCCCCTGCCCAACAAATCATTCACTGTTATCAACATTAAACATACTTCAATACATATCCTCTCTCTCTCTCTCTAGGTATAATAGGAATGGAATTTAAGATACTATGTTATAGCACTAACCACTGTATTCAATATTATTTTATTAAAGGTGTGATAAAGGGATTTAAACACAGTATAAAGTTGCAATTGTAAATGTGTGATAAAGGGATTTAAACACGGTATAAAGTTGCACTTGTAAATAGACTTCTTTTTTTTTTATTTTGGCATTTTGGATATGGTGAGCAGCACTTGTGCCTTAACACCAAGTCAAATGGTTGAACCACCATTATTATCATAATCATCATAACCTTTTTCCAACTATTTGGTCGAACTCTGGACAATACTCTTATGTAATACTTATATCTTGAAAAAATGCACACTTTTAGTTTTTTTTTTTGACAAGGTTACATAGAAATGGATCTTGAGACGTAGAATTATCGGAGTTTGGCCTTTTGGCTTGATATGTAGGGCGTTAAGAGCGTAAGTATCTTATTAAGTTCAATTTACTTTTCTTTTTTAATTTCTTACACTTTCTTTTTAGGTAACCATAATTCAGTTATAAATATGTCGAACCATTAGCATCTTATAACGGTGTGTCTCATCGGTTGTTATCACAAGAAATACTACCAAATAATTAGAAACATTCATTTTTTAGAAATTGCACTTTCAAGTAGTTCAAAGGGAAAAATGTCCATACTCTTGGTAAAAATAGAACTCAAAATGTCAGAGTATAGCGTCCTACCACTTGACCACCTAGCCTTGAACTCATTCCTAGAGGACTGTTGCACTTGCTACAAGGACAATGAGAACTCATGTCCATTTGCTGTTGTAATGGATCATAATGGTTTTTACAACCTTGCAACTTCTCCTAAAAAAAACTATTATAATGTGAAAAAAAAAAATCAGAAATTACATTGACTATTGGAAACTTGAAAAGCCAACAATTCCTCATTTTCTATTAAGCTATATATATATATATATATTATTTTTTTTTTATCAACTCCTAAGTACAGTGCAGGGTATGTAGTCAATTTTGAAACTTTACAACGGAACATGTCTTATTTGGCATATATAATATATATTTGAAATTGGAATCCAACTCTAAAGGCCCCAGAAGAAGTCTTTTCTCTTTCTAACACAAAAATTACAAAATTACAAATAACCAAATCCAAGCCCAATGGGCCTTGAGCCAAGATGCCCGTAATCCACACTTTTTGAACTATCACTCACATTTGGAGCTTCAATGGCGTCTGTGTCCAAGCTAAAGTCGAAGAGAGAGCTAGCAGCTGTGAGTTTCATGGAAAGAAACTGTAGAAAAAATAAATAAATATTATGCAACATAGAATAAACCAAGAATTTGCTTAAAAAATAATTATGATATTTCAAATTGCTTGAAAAAACGACTGTTAACTCTCTCACCTCCACTTGATGTTGCAGTGACTGCACGTAGTTTATGATCTCGTCGAGCATAACCGCCATGCCCATCGTCTGAGTTCATATATTTGAAAATAAGAATGTCACACATGAAAAATATGTATAGAGAAGGTAATGAAAACGAAAATACAATAAATGAAATTTTCAAATTGATATAGAAGTTCTTTGCCATTTTCTACCTTGTAACACCCTGGAACAAGATCTTGTAAACACCTCATTCTTTCATTAATTTTCTCCCTTCTTACCTGTTCCATTCCAATACAAAGGAATTAGTCTAAGAAAATAAAAGCTCTCTCCCCTCCTCTCTCTATCACCAATGGTAATGGCAAAAATACAAAAGGAAAAAGAAAAGCACACAAAAAAGATTATTTTTAGTATAAGAAGGTCATAATCATTAATGTCGGTAAGATATTAAATTGGTTACTTGTACGTGAATCATTGACTAAATGTAAAATTGAAAAAAAAAATCTTGAATTTCGTGACACGTCTCAAGCCATCCAATTTGATATCTAATTACCAAGAATTGATTGTAATCTCCTCGTCAATAATCTCTTAGTAAGCAAACCCAATACAAGAGTACCACAAGTTTCTAAAACATTGAGATTTCCTCCAATTAGAAGGTAATGAAGCCATTTAAAGTTGAAACTTAAGGTATATTCCTAAACATACAGTAAAATGAATCTCATAGGGAAATGGGTCTCAGTTAAGGGTATGTGATCTATATAGAAAGTGAAGAGAAAAGTACATGAATATTGGATAATGATAAGAAAGAGAAAAATATAAAATAAATAAAATGCATGGAAATTTGGGGTAACATTCTGGGCCATGATTGGTTTGTTTACCCTTTCGGCAAGACTGTGACTGTCAGTGGCTTGCCCTCTTCT
The DNA here is from genome assembly GCF_000471905.2 of Amborella trichopoda. The sequence continues at coordinate 1,949,249 of NW_006498102.1, forward strand.
TGCTCTTACATGAATTACTTCATTTGGCTTCTCTCCTCCTCTCTCACTGGAATTGCTCTTGCTCCCACATTTTCCTTTTTTTCTCTGTCAAAAAAGAGAGAGAGTGTGTGTTAGAGAGAGATCCAGCATCAATTTCAATCAACATTACACAAAAAAAACTGACAAAAATCCCACGAAACACAGAAAAATTCACACACACACATAACAGAGAGTGAGGGAGAGGGATTTACATTTGCAGGACTTTTATCCTCTGAACTGCTCTCCGATGCAGACCCTGCCTTCCTTTTCTTACCCCTTATATCTTTCTCCAAATTCTCCAAATTCTTATACTTCAATGCACTCGAAGACTGAGAATTTGCCTGGACTTTTGGTAACTCCTCACAATTCGAACCCAAAAAACCATTCGAAAAGCTCTCGCCACTAAACCCTGACCCCATTTGAACCTCTTGTTGATGAACAGAGCCCTGATGCATCAGACCCAATTCATTGCAGCTCCCAATCAAGCTCTGTAAATTGCTTAAACTTGGGTTTTCAAGCAAAATCGCATTGAATTCTGGATACTGGTTCAATAGCTCAAAGCCCGAGTCACCAATGTCCATTAAAGGGAATGGAGGCCTCAAATTGTTGCAGTATTGGCTCTGTAAATCCCCCATAGATACGGGTTGAAATTCCAAGAGTTATGAGAGAATCAGGAGGAATATAAAGCTGGAGCTCGAATGTTGATTTTTAATGGCGGATTTGGGAGGAACTCAGGCGAGTTGGAGTAATGGAAATGGATCGAGAAGGCTAGAATTTATGCACGAGTGTGAACCGTATATTTATACGGTCATTTTTTTGGTATAGGTAGGGTCCAGGGTCTTTGAAGATATATCCAGAACGATGGGGCCCATAATTATTTGTCGTGGAAAATGACTAAAATACCCCTATCGACAAAAAAATTTGAAAATTACCTGAGAAATGAAAAATTGCTGTAAAAATCACTTGATCTCATGGGAAAAAAAAAAAACCTCAAATGCCCCTGTTGCTTCCCAAAGGGAAATAATCAGTTCAAACTTTAGTTTATTTGCACAAATATCTAACCATAAGCTTTTAAGATCAATATAGAATAAAGTAAATTTTTTCATCGATTCAAGTGTTTATATTTATCCAAACATATCTTCTTTTGGGCGGCTTTTTATTCATCTCAAGAAAAAAAAAAAAACTTTACTTAGAGCAGATGCACTTCCAATTACCCAAACAATAATCATAGTGACCACTCGGTACTAGGGGTGGCAATCGGCAAACGGGCCGGCTTAACATGTCGACCCGGCAGGTTGACTCGAATTGGGTTTGGCTCTAGGTCCGTGTTGTGGAACCAATAGGTCGTGTCTGAGTGGGGTCTGGTACCTGTTGGGGCAGGCCGACCTGGACCTACAAAAATATATATAAAATAAAAGGGTGAGGTTTGTATAAGGTGTCAACCCTTCTTTTTTTTGACAATATCCAAAAATTTTATTAATCAAAACCAATGTTTAAAAAAACGGATTGGTGACTCGAATCGGGCACACCCATATCCATGTCGGATCGGGAAAATCGGTGGATTGGATCCGAATAATCGACGAAATCGATAATTTTTGTCTCAAATTTTTTAAAAAATAATTAAAAAAAATTTGTTCATCCTTTTTTTGTGCTTGACACGGTGAAAAATTTATCGGAATTGGTAAATAATCGGTCAGACTTGGTGAAGAATCGTCAGACTCGACGGTTCCAGTTTGTCTGCTATTTTGAATCGGCCGAATTCCGGCTTTTTACTAGATCCTGGACGGTCATGATGATCCCCGATCTGGATCGCCTGATTTTAGATTGAATCACTGATCGAAACTGAGGTTACAAAATAGAAATTACATCATCAATAACAACCAAAGCATTGAGCCATGCTTCTTTCTTAGCCAAAGAATCAGCCGACTCATTCCAATCCTTGAAAATATGTTGGAAAGACACTCCTATAATAGAAGCAAGATCCATGATATGCACCCAAACCTTATTGAAATTAATCTATTTATTCCAAAAATGATTGTGAGACCCATCTATTCCAAAAATTTCGAACTCCTCATATTAGCGTGGACGATTCTACCCCCTTCATTGCTAAAAAATATCCGTTAATATTCATAAAGAAATGTATACAATGAGACCATTTACTGTTGATATAAGAATGTCACAATCATCATTGACCGTTAGATTTGAAATCGGGTGATTGAAAACATGTCATTGTTTAAGCATTAAATCCAAAACAAAACTTCTCGATTATTGATTCACTTTTATCTATTGGATTTCACATCTAATGGCTAAAAAAGAATGTGACCTCCTTGTACAAAAAATAAATGGTTTTATAGTATACAATTCCTATTCATAATACGACTCTTGTACCCGCATTCGTGAAAGAGTGATTCTTTTTACTTCAAGGTATATTGATACTTCAAGCCTATGGAGCCCTCAAAGCAATCATCTGCTTCTGAGTAGGGGTGGCAAGGATTCAGACACGACCCTGACCCGGGTCCAACAATTAACAAACGAATTTTTTTACATATGGAAAAGTTTGATAGTGCTGCAGCCCTATCAAAGTAAGTAAAGCCGCATCTCATAACTCATCCACAATTACAATTCGTGCATTGAAAAACTTTTACATTGATCATCTTGACTTGAACATTACGTTTGTGAAATACAATTAAGATTTTAAGCTCTAAAAATAGTGTATATTATTAAAAATTATCTAGGCCGTCCATATCGCCCTAAAAAATGTTCACAGATCCGCAAGATCTTTATCATTTTTTTAGATTCAAATTTGATTGTTGGGTAAAATCGTCCACGCTAATATGAGGAGTTCGAAATTTTTGGACTAGATGGGTTTCACAATCATTTTTGGAATAAATAGATTAATTTAAAAAAGTAACAATAAATAATTGAATAAATGACACAAGAAAAGTTAATCTTGCCTTTCTAAGTTGCTTTCATCAATTTCCATATATTGGCTTGGTTTATATCTAACTAATTTTTGGAAAAGTAAAGGTTTTACTAGAAATGGAAATGGCCAATTTAAGCAATGACTAAGTCGGTCAGGCGTGTGATCTCGCTTAATTATTCCTCAAAAAAAAAGAAAATCTATTATTTCTCATTGGAGAAAGTTTGCAATAAAAAGCGTTGGCCATATTTCAAATCATGAAGGCAACGGGCTGGGCCTTGGCCCTGGCCTAGCCCTTGTTCCATAGGATTGGCACAGGCCTGGGCTAGCCCTACAAGGCTAGGGCTGTGCTCGGCTGGGTTAAAAAAAAATGGAAAGAATTTAATTTTTTTTGTGACCCGGACCATAGTGCTAGGCTGGTCTGGATTTCCTTAGGGGTGGCAACAGGTCGGGTATGGGTCGAGTCCGACTGGACCAAGACCCAGACCCGTTTTGGACCCGGACCCGATCTGTCGGGTAAAAAATTTGGACCCATACCCATACCCATCGGGTCTCGGGTCTACCCCATCAGGTCTCGGGTCCATTGTCACCCTCACTATGAGCTTTTTTTTTTTTACCATCATATGCCCGTATTATTGGCAAAAAGGTCATAATCACCCGCTATTAGATATCAAGTTGTGTGATTTGTCGTTTAATAGCTAAAGACGATTACTAGTTCTAAATATATACGATCATTAATACACCGAAATGAATAGGGCTTAAAGCAAAGTATTTTATCTTTATCAGTTTACATGATCGGTCCAACTGGACTCCGACCCAAACCCATATAGTGTTCGCGTCCAAGTTTTGGACCCAAACCCAACCCGTCGGGTCCAAATGCTAGACCCATACCCGACCTATATCAGGTATACCCGACGGGCCTCGGGTTGGGTCCAAAATCCGGATCTATTGCCACCCTAGATTTCCTTGACGTAAAAGGTCGCCAATCAAGTGGGATATTTGACGTGGGTCCCACAAAACGATCATATCGTGAGATCCTAGCCGTTCATCAAATGGAGGTCCTATATTACGCGCTCAAGGGGCAAACACGTGGCCTGTAGGGGACAACTAGCTTGAGTTTTTCAGCCTTGAATTTAGAGTGCTTAAATTTTAGTATGACGACAACTAGCTTGGGTTTTTCAACCCTTGCATTTAGAGTGCTTAAATTTTAGTTTGACATATGAAAGGTTAACTTGTCTTTTTTTCGTTTTTGGAAAATTTGAAACCATAATTTGGTGCAAATCAGGATTGGATTTGGATTGCACTTCAATATGGAAATGAGCGTTTTTCTTAACTCGATTTGGTGAATTCGATATGAAGGTACCTTTCAAGACGCTTATGGCAATTTACGAACGCTAATAGCAATTTACGAAAAAAGGGAAACATTGTGATAAATGCTTCATTTTTTTTCCAAAATTTATGCGCCAGTCCTACTTTCATGTGATTTTCCCTTGATTTGATATCTGACTTTTATTTATTTTATTTTACTATTTTTTTGGTCTTTTGGGTTTTTTTTAGACTATAGGGATGTTGGCAGTTTATGGCGTCGGTCTAATGTTTGAAACATCAGAGCGTTTAAAGTTGAGTTGTTCAATGTTTGAAACATCAGAGCGATTAAAGTTGAATTGTTCAATGTCAACCCTAATGCAGTTTATTTTCCTATTGTCGGTTAGACCAATTGTTTGGGACATTGGACTGAATCCAATTTTTTATTTAAAATGCGGTACAATATTTGCAACATCGGATAGGTTATTTTTTGGGGTAGACCAATGTTAGGAATGAGCTCCTGGATAGGTGGTCAGGATGACAAGGCGCCAACTACACCACAAATATGACCTCTTGAGTTTCATTCTTATCACGGGGAGGGAACTGCTTCCCACTGAACCACAAAAAAATAAAAAAAAACGAATGGTCAGATGTCCCAAATTCTAGACCATATAATAAATAAAATAAGAAAAAAAAATAGAAGTGGATTTGATGTTTAGAACATTATACCCATCCATAATGGGGTGAGGCCCAAAAGACGGGGATATTTGTCGTTTGAGATATCAAATTGCCTAACTTTAGGGCAGTATGGTGTTTCAAACATCAGATCGACCCCTAATTGACCCTTGGACAACCATACAGACATATGATTCAAGAAAAAGAAAAAAAAAAGAAAAAAAAGTGAAATAAAAAACTGGTTCGATGTTATAAATTTGGAGGAATTAAAAAATAAAGGAAGTAAGATATCTCCTTAAATAAGGAAAAAATGGATGATTATGTAATGGGTGCAGTTGGCATACAGATGCATTCGTAGCTGTAGAGGTAAGATGCACCTTCAAATTTTATTATGGTAAATAATTTTGATGTAAAATGTTCTTAGGATTATCTCAAAATCTATTTTTTTATCTAATTATAAAATTTTATATTTAGAAAATGGTCAAAATCAAGTAGATCTATAAACATATGAAAATCTTGAAAATGGATGGTGTAGATAATATGTTGTAAAATGTACTATTTCTAAGACTTAAAATCTTTTTATTTTTCATGGTCATACATCTCGATGTCTAGATGATCAATCAAAGGGTTTTTCAACATTAAAACTACCTTTTCCGATGATTTTTGAGGTGCATCCGTAGTTCTACATTATATTGTTGCATCCTATCCTTATATAAACTTTTTCCTTGTGTAATATGTAATGCTAGATATGTTTTGGGTATGACTGTATTTCTCCTAAATTTTAATTGAACATAAATAAGAGGTTAACTTTTTTTTTTGGCTTGGAAAATTTGCAACCAGTAGCAAATATGGACTGTATTTAGATCCCACTTTCCCTATCTGAACAATTTTCTTAACTAACTTTGGTGATCAGGACTGTATTTAGATCCCACTTTCCCTATCAAAATGAACAATTTTGTTAACTAACTTTGGTGAATTTAAAATGAAGGTTCGTTTTAGGCCGTTTATGGCCCATTTATTTAGGGTGCAATTTGTAGCATTCAAGGAAAAGCCCTATTTTGGCCTCGAAGAAAGTCAGCCGAAATAATATGTTTATATTGAAGGCCTTGAACTCCAAATTTTAAAGGTGAGGCTTAAGTTCCACAAGTCTTGAAGAGTTTTTGTATGAAATTTGTTGCAAAATGTTTTCCTCACACGATGTACGTTTTCATGGTCTCCGATTGCCCATTCGAGACCCAAGACCCTATACCATGGGCATCGGCTGAGACCCCTTTATGGAGGACTAAGAGTGCTATTTTTGGTATTATAATGCCCTAATTTTCTCAATTTCCTATTTGACCGAAAATTATTTTTGATTTTCCTCCTGCCTTTTACCCGCTAAAATTAATTATCAACTTTTTCGTAAACCTTGACTATAAAGGCATTGAGAGCTTCATTTTGTACGTGGGAGTTCATTTATTTAGTTTTAAGGTGCGGAAAATTTAGTGAGAGAAGAGCCTTTCAAGAGACAGATATAGGCTAACCCTAGAACCATGAGAGAGAAACTCCTTTAAAGTAGTGTGTGTGTTTGTTTTTTTAAAAGTATTCTTCCGTAAAGTATTCTTACATATTTTGAAAAAGTTACGCGTTTGTTTCACACTTTTTATAAAATAATCTTTCACAAAAGTTTCCATTCTTTTGTTAAAAAGTGAAAGTGGGTTGGAACTTAATCTTTTAATTTTTTTTTGCTGATCACTATTTACTATGCATAATATTAATAAATAATATAAGTTTTATTATTATAATATAATATCACTATAACATAATATTATATAATATAATAATTTATAATATTATATTATATATTTATATTTATTTTATTAATATCATTTATATTATATAGTATATATTGACAATATATTATATGTAATATATAATACAAATATACATTAATAAATATATAAAATATATTATATTATGCTATACATGTTATGTATTTATATTTATATGGTTAATATTTATGCGTTATCAAACACAGTACCCATAATTATTTAAATCTTCAAGAAAAAAATATTCACCTCTTCAAAAGATTTAAAAACATTCAACTTTTTAAAAAATCTCTTTCAAAAAAACAAACGTGCCCATAGAAAGAAAAAATAAACAAAAAAAAAACCCTCGCTCTACCTCTAGATTCCTAAATTCTTAAGAGCGAAACTCCAACCCATGTACCTCAAATCGACCTGAAGCTGGCAAGTGAGAGCCAAAACATTGGGGCATCTCCCAGCAAGTATACAAGCCAGGGTATTTAAGAGGATCCATCTAACCACATATGGGAGATTTTGAGCCTATTGCACATTTATTTGTATTTATTGAAATTTGTGTTTTATTTTCTTGTATGTTTGCTTGTGTTTATTTTGTAGTGACTTCCGTATATTTTTACACACACATACACATGCACTCAGAAAATTGGGTGCAACACCTCGCTAGCTCTAGGGTTTTTAGGCTTTTAGGTTGCTTTGGCTTAGGGAATTTTTTTCTGATTTTTCTGGGAGTTTAGGTTCTCTAATTTATAAGGAATTTTGGTTTTGAATTATGGGAGACTAGAGGGGATTTACATGGGCCCAATTAGGCGCTAGTTTAATTGGGATTAGGATTCCTAGATCCATCGTTAGGCTTGAGGATATGGTTTGAAAGCTTCCATTTTGATCAAAACCAACTCGAAATTGGTCCCAAAGGTTCCAAAGATTCAATAGGAAGTCAATAAGACATGCCCCAAACTTAGGAATTCATCCAGACCAGAAAAGTACTGACGACGTGATTTGCATCATCAAAACCTATGAGATTGACGATGCAGTTTGCGTTTCAGATTGTTTTCTAGTCTTGATGATGTGCCTCCCATTGATGGGCACTCGGGGCTTGATGCGCCTCGCGTCGTTAAACTAGCTTATGTCCGAGTCTGTGCATAATTAAACCGGACAGTCTTCTAAGCCTTCGGTTGACAACCTGATTCAATTTTGACCTAATTCATGTTTTCTTAAATTTCTATAAGTCTGTCCATCGGTTTGTGTTAGTCTCGATTGCTGCCATATTGTTCAGGGTAACATGTTTATGGGAATTTTAGGTTTTTTTTTTTAAATTAAGAAACCTAGCCAATTTCAAATTGAGTGTCTACATATGGCATCAAACAATGAACTGTGAGGTCTATACTAGTCTAAATCTAGCATTGGCATACCTGATTCACCTTAAGTATGTATAAAGTGGGGTTAGTCTTTTCAAAAGTGCATTACAGCAAGGCTTAGGTGTTTATCAAAGCCAAGTTTAAATGCCGTCAAAACAATATCCAAATAAATTGTAGCAAACATGAGTCTATTAATTTGTACTTAGATTGTAGTATCTTTGAAGGCATCATTGAGTGTTGTGGTTGAATTGGTTACTCAACTGAACGAGGCATCAAAAAATTATTCATGATGTAAGTCAAATTTTTTATTAAAATCAAGGCGTGAAATGGCAAGATTGTTTTGTGTGAAGATCAGTCATAAGGAAGACTTAATGCAAGAGGAAAGGGGCGGATTCTTCCAAAGACCATAATTTAAGAAGCAAAAGGCAAAGATGATTTGAAAATGAAAGTTATCAAATTTCATCTTAATTCATTGAAGATGGAAAATGATGGCGACCTAAAAATATTATCATGATTGGTTCCTTGATGGTGCTATTTACTATATGCACCGTCAGATATTGACTCGGTGATTGAAAAATCGGCAATCCGAATCGGACATCACCCAAGCCGTCTCGGATAAAAAAAACAAAAAGCTAATAAATCAGCGATCTGGATCAGATATCACTCAAGCCGTTCTGGATCCAAAGAAAACACAAGAATAGGATTTTTTAAGCTTAACACATGGCATCCACCAATTTTGTATTACAAAATTCCCCGATCGGTGATCCGGATCAGATATCACCCAAGCCGTCTCGGATAAAAACAAACAAAAAAGTCAGCAATCGGGATCGGATATCACCTAAGCCATCCCGGATAAAAAAACACACAAGATTAGGATTTTTTACGCTTAACAGAGGATATGGCATCCACCAATTTTTTATTACAAAACTCCTATGGCATTGAATGAGCATATAGATTAATACTTTTAGGTAGGAATGGTCTGGCTCTATAAATAGATCTTTATCTCATCTATAAAATGAAATGGTCTATAATTCTTTTTAAGATTAATTATATTTATTTATTTTTAAGATTTAATTCTCTTTAAGATTAATTATATATAATTTACAAACATTAACATAATTATATAAAATTGTTGTACTAACTCATAGGATATTAAAAAAAAAAACAAAAAATAATACTAATACTAGTTTATTGAACACTAAAAAAAAAAAAACTAAGTTTATGAGATATTTGAAGAGAAAAAAATAAAACTAGCTCATACCAATTTAGAGTTTATTTCAAGTTGCTGTATCAATTATCTCACATTACAAATATGAATTTCTTTATTTATTTTTCTAATTTTATTAAAATATGATTGCAAATTTATGTTATTAAATTATATATTTCTTCAACACTAATTATTATACATTAGATTTATTTATTTGTGAGGGTCATACCTTGTTTTTTTATTCATGTTTAGTATAATATTGTAATTAATAATTATACTAATTACAATGATAATCAAATATTATATTTTATTTATTAATTTATTTACATTAAAAAATTATGCAATGTATTATTTTTTGTTATAGTTGTAAATTAGATTTTTAAATTAAAAGATATTACAAGAAAAATTTCAAATTTATTCTTATTTGTATAATAAAATAATGATAAAAATAATAAAATACAACCAATAATTCTAATTTCAATGTATAATATTGTATGTAGTTAGGTTTTAATAAATGTTTGATGATAATTTTCATACAGGAAAGAACATCTCAATATTCACATATTGTTGCAGAAAAATAAAATTTATTAATGCAGTACTCTTATTCCTTATTGGATTTCTAAAAAACAACGTTTATAATGATTTTTAATAATTTTTTTGAATTTTTTTTAAGGCTGAATCCGATCGATTCGACTGATTTTCAATCCGAAACACAGATTCACAGATCTGTATGGGTTTTTGAGGTGCCCGATCCGAGACATTGATCCGTTTTTTAAACCACTGATTTGACTAATATGAGCTATGTAAAGAAGGACCAATATTAGGAGTAGCCATTCAATGAAGTAGTTGGAATAGGCTCAGTTTATCTAAGAATGTTGGATGACACTATTTGGATAATTAAGGATTCTAGGCAAGTGCTAGATATAAAAAAGAGCTCAATTTTTCTTTTCTATCTGGATTTGTAGGTTTACAAGTTCATCAAGCTAGATGGAGTAATTTAGAAGTAAAAAAGAATCCAAGTTGGAAACCAGTAAAAAGTTATTGCAAAGAACAAAAGTAGACGACGAGGAGAATGCGATGGTGGAAAGTAGGGACTTTTGTTTCACTTAAGGCATTGAAGATTGAGATACATGAGTGACAATAACATAGAGGTCTTGATGACTATCTGTACTTTAATTTTTTGAGGATCCAAATTTTTGTGAGCATTGTGTGTATAAGAAATAACAAATACATGCTTTCAAGACTGAGAACCATATAAGTTAGTGCATAATTGATTTTACTTGGGTATATGGGATTCTTCATAGATTAATCTTAAGGATGTGCATTGTACTTTATCCCATTTAATGATAATTTCTTGAGAAAGGTGTGGATCAAAACTCTTAGGTCCAAACCTCATGTATTTTTCTACTTTGGAAGCCAAAGTAGAAAAATTTACGAAGTGCCCCATCAATGTTATTTGAATGGATAAGACATGGGAGTTTATATCAAAAGAGTAGGAAAACTTTTGTAAGACTAAGGGATTTATTAGGCATTACATAAATGTATACTACACTAAAAAATATTCTCTTTGATATGATGAATCGTACATTGACGGAGCATACTTGGTGTTTATTGATCAACATATGTCTAGAAACAAGAGTTATGCATAGAAGATACATCAATGACTTATTATTTCATCAATCAATCACTTTCAGTGGCTTTGGGGAGTAAAACTCCAAATGAGGGATGATATGGAACTTTTAATATATATTTTTTATTTATACGCTCTTATTGTGATGCATATGTACATATCCAAGTTACCAAATTAATAAGTTGGATCCGAAGTCAAAGAATTATATCTTTATGGGTTTTTGCAAGGGTGTTAAGACAAACCTCAAATATAATCACATGCAGGGATTTCCAATTTAATGAATCTTTGGCAAAATCATGAAAAGGTTAACCAATGATCAAAAAAGGGAAATGATAGCTAAGAGTCAGAAATGTCGATATTTTGTGAAATTGTTCTTTCGATAATATACCTATTGATCATGGTGAAGAACACGATGAATTAGGACATGAAGATGAAGAACCATGTGATGATCAAGACGAAGTTGTGCTTTTATTACTTGGGCTCTCTACTAGAGGAACTCGTTCATTGCCATAGCATAAATATTATGTGAATTTAAATATTTTGTATGCTTCAATAGTTGAAAATGACAGTTAATATCACTTTGTAAAGCTATCAAAATAAATGATTTGGAGCATTGGAAATAGTTATGGAAGAAGAAATGATAGTTCTTCAAATAAACTATACTTGGGATTTGGTAGATTTACCTAGAGCTAGATAGGAAGTTAATTACACATGTGTGTTTAGGTCAAGAAGGGGCACAATGCCAAGTTTAAAAAATATAGGGCAAAGTTAGTGTGGCAAAGGGGCTGCGTAGAAACAAAGCATTGATTTTGATGAAATTGTAGCACTGGTTTTCAAGTTGGTCTCAACATTTGCTTCTTGGGTTAATTGCCATGCACAATATAGAACCCAAACGAATGAATATATAGGTAGCAATGGTTTAAAAAACGGATCGGTGATCCGGATCGGGCTTCCAAAAAATCGATCCGGATCGGCGAATCGGCGATCCTGATCGAGAATCGGGTGAATCGGTCAGAATAAAGCTTAAAAAAAATTCGAAAAAATTATTAAAATTCATTATAAATATTGTTTTTTAGGAATTCAATAAAAAATGCGGGTACTCCATTAAGAATTTTCATGTTTTTGAATGAATATGCGAATATTGATATGTTCTTTCCCTGCATGAACCGCCATTCAGCATTTAATTTACAGTATTTCATGCTCATCCCTACA
>NW_006498102.1:2001575-2016231 GCF_000471905.2 Amborella trichopoda
CATATGCAAACAATTTACATAAAAAGGTTACTTAAGCATGTTTTTACCCATGTTTGACAAACACAATTAGAAACATTCACACATAGAGAGAACTTGTCAAACTTGAAATTTTGAGATAGTTTCTCTTCCTAAAAATTTTGAGATAATTTCTCTCTAAAAAATTAAAATTTGATATAGTTTCACTCTCTAAAAATTTCGAGAAAGTTTTTCTCTATAAAAAATTAAAATTTGAGATAGTTGACAATTTCTCTCTCCAAAAATATCGAAATAGTTTCTCTCTAAAACTTTTCAGGCAATTTCTCTCCCTAAATTTTGATATAGTTTCTCTTACTAAAATTTTAAGATATTTTCCCTATCTAAAACTTAAATTTTGAGATAGTTTCTCTCTCTAAAAAATTTTAGATAATTTCTCTCTCTGAAATTTGGTATTGTTTTACTCTCTAAAATTTAGTTTGATGTGTAGTTTTACTCTCTAAAATTTTAGATATTCCATTTCTCTTTAAAACTCTCTTTAAAACTTAGTTTGATATATTTTCTCTTTAAAAACGTTGAGATAGTTTCTCTCTCTAAAAAATTTTAGGTTGTTTCCCTCTCTATTTTTTATATAATTTCTCTCTTTAAAATTTTAAGATATTCTCTCTCTCTCTCTACTAAAATTTAAAAATTGAGATAATTTCTCTTTAAAATTTTGAGATAGCTTTTCTCTCTAAAAATTTTCAGGTAGCTTATCTTTCTAAAGTTTTACATAGTTTATCTCTCTAAAGTTTTAATATACATTCACTCTTTAAAAGTTGAAATTTGAAATGGTTTCTCTCCAAAAAATTTTAGATAGTTTCTCTCTTTAAAAAGTTCCAGGTAATTTATCTTTCTAAAATTTGATTTAATTTCTCTCTCTAAAATTTTAAGATACTTTCTCTATCTAAAACTTAAAATATGATATAAATTTCTGTCTAAAAATTTTCATGTAATTTATCTCTCTAAAATTTGATACTTTCTCTCTATAATGTGAAATTTGATATAATTTTTCTCTCTAAAAATTTTGAAATAGTATCTCTCTCTAAAAATTTTAAGTAGTTTCTCTATCTAAAACTTGATATAGTATCTTTTTGTTAAGATACTTCCTCTCCGTAAAACTTAAAATTTGAGATAGTTTCTCCCTCTAATTTTTGTGAAATTAATTGTACTTAATAAAGTGGGTGGCTCCTTTGTGAAAATAGTATTATCAACAGCTGTATTATGTTGTATTCTCTCTTGCGGCTCCTTTGTGAAAATAGTATTATCAACAGCCATATTATATTGTATTCTCTCTTTTATGATTATACAACGTCATGTTTTAAATAAGACCAATTTTTCTTTGACTCTGTGTACCGACGTTTCGGCCCTTTTCCTTGCTTATAGAAAAAAGATTAACATGATTGTGTCGAAAAAAAAAAAAAAGTTTGCCATGTTTTTGAGCAAAATACCCTAGATATACAAAACATGATTTTGTATGCCCTAAGATTTAAATAACTCATAAATGCAATTGCGGCATACTATGGTCTCGTTGGAGCGAAAAATATACTTTTCTTCCTCGGGAAAATAACTTACACAAGGATTTATCTGCTTTCAAGACCATCAAATGTAATATAAGATGTCAATATTATAGTATTGGAAAAGCCTCCGATTAATCATCTTGACGTGGAGATGTAAGGATATTAAGAGAAAAAAAATTATTTCCTAAAAATAGTTCAATTTTTAACCAGTAATCTAAATTGCTATTTTCAAGATTTTCTAGCCTTTATAGATCTATTCGATCTATAGTATTTTTAAAATTTTAAATTTCAAAATTAAGGATAAAAACATATTTTCAAGCTATCATAAGGTTTTGATGCAGAGGAAAATAAAACTTGAACAATAAAAATAAAATAAAAAAATAATTGAGAGAATATATCATTTTTCAATGTCTGTAAAGAAATCCACATTAAAAAACAATATATATAAAGGAATCCACTCCAAAACAAAGTCCACAAGCACCCAAAAAAAATTTTATCACAAAATCAACTTTATTCCATTCTCATTGATATGAAAGCCCAAAATAAAATGAAGCCTCTCTAAAAAAATTACGTACTTATCATATCTTCTCTCTCTTAACCTCACGTATCATCTATCTCTTTCTTTATTTTCTCTCTTCTCCCTATTTTCTCTCTCCCCTTATTTTCTCTCTTCTCCCAATCTATTCGCACTTTCTAAATTTTTATCTATATCATTCTCCATGGGTTTCTCTCTATTTTCTCTCTCCCCCTATTTTTTCCCTCCTCTCAACTTTTCTAAATATTCATGCACCAAAATTTCTCAATCTTTATAATCCCCATAAATCCATCTCTATCTAAATCTCCTATAAACCTTAGGCAAATCTCTCAAATATTAAAACCAACCATATCTCCAATCCTACTAAAACTCACGACCACACTTTTTAAATTTTTATCTGCATCAAATTTCAAGCATGTGAACTACATCTCCAAGCAAACTTTAAAAAGTAATTTTTTAACCCGATTAACATAGACTGTTCATTTTGGTTAAATGCTTAGATCTAGGCCTTAGAAGGATTTTTTCATTTTTAATTTTTTTGGATGGTTTTATTATCATTAGATGAACAATGTCAAAAAAGAAAAAAATGATTTTGAGTTTATAAAGGCTAAGATATTAAAATTCACAAAATAGATTGTCTAGATTCGCTTTTGGAGGGGACTCATTTTGACAATATCTAGGGGTTCAAATTGAACATTTATTTTTAAGAGATTGATTATTGAGATGAAGAGAGTGTATGTGCAAATTTTGAGGTCATACAAACACCACAAATACAGTTTTCTAGAAGTGTCGTTGTATTATAGTATTATACAACCATTGCATTGGATCATTGCTCATATATATATATATATATATATGAAAAAGTCTTACCAATACCTATAGGTGAAAAGGAACAGTGATTTTGCCTACCCTCATTACTGTCCAAAGTTAATCATACGACCATGATTGTTCTGTAGTGTTTCATTTTTTATTTTATTTTATAAATCGAAATGATTTGAAATTTATAGCGTATATACATCTTAATGATGCACACCTAATAAAAATATAAACAAAATAATTTGTGAAATAGTTTTTGATATTTTTCGTATATTCACTTATTTTTTATGAACACACGTTCCAAATTTCGGATTATTATGATTTGTAAAAAAAATAAAAAATTAAACACTATCGGACAATCATGACCATGCGATGAACTTTGGACGGTGATGAAGATATGCAAAATCATTGTTCATTTTTACCAATAGCCGTTTTGTACTCTCTCTCTCTCACTCTCTCCCTCTCTCTCTCTCTCTATATATATATATAATAACATGTGCACACTTGTCATATACATGCAAGCCCCATATTTGGCTACAAAGTGATTTACAGAATACAAATTAAAAATAAAATACTCAAGACCATCATATCAAGTTCTAACGCTCGAGGGCCAACTTGTGATATCATGATTCAAGCCATCACAACTGTCCACTCAGATCTGATGGCTGAGAGCAGAGGTCATATATACTTTACACATACTTTATTGCGAATATTAAAGTGTATACTTTATCGCTAATATTAATCGGCAACCATCCCATTCTTTTCTTTAAGACGCAAGAAACCCACTAAATCTTCCCCATATTTAGAGACCCCCCTAAAATTACTACAAAATCAAAACAAGGAGACACACGTATCCCCAAGCTGTCCCATTGCTAAAATACCCATGTTCTTGCATGATTAATTGACAAAACAAACCCTCTACATAACCCACTAAATATACATAAAGTTGTCCCATTGCCAAAATACCCATGTTCTTGCATGATTAATTGACAAAGCAAAACCTCTACATAACCCACTAAATCTACATATTCCCTAAACAAAGAGAATCACAAATCCCAACAATGTTGCAGTACCAACAAACCCAAGTTTCTTTGTCTTTAAAAAACTTTGAAGCTAGTTCCATTAAACCTTGGTTCAAAGATTAGCAAAGCCTCCAAATCTAGCAGAGAACTGACAGGCTCTGAGGCCCATGATGTATTTGTCTCTAAATTTGGCGGCTTGGGAGACAGTGGTAATGAAAAGAAATTCATAGAAAAACCATGGCTGTCTGCAAAGATGAAGCAGACATGCTTTGACATTGAAGTAAAAGAGGCATGTGTTTTATAATGAAGAAGCATGAATGCCGCCCATGGAGGGCAAATCACCTGAGACCACGTATGCATATTAATATATTTTGTTCAGTCAAACACGGTTTTGTGAAGGGAATCTAGAAAACCCTACCCTTTGAAAGACCCATTCCCTATGAAAATCAGCATGTCAATTTCAAGAAAGTCATCATTTCCCTCTCCCTGTAATTAATCTTGATGAAAATTGTTTGATCCGGGCTGGACCGCACTTCTACAATATGCGGGACAAAGGTATAAAACACCCATCTACAATATGCGGGCCAAGGTATAAAACATCCATATGCGGGCCAAGGTATAAAACATCCATCTTAAAGATGGATGCAAACAGGTGGTCCATCTAAAAATAAGTTTAACCAACAGTCGAAATGTTTTTTTATTATAATATTATTTTTTAATTGTATTTTCACATTCATGATCTTTATGTTAAAGATTATATATTCTCTAAAAATTAAGATTATTTAAAAAATATATTTATTGCCAAGCCCGCATTTTTACATTATGCGGGCTGACTGCATAGATACGGTGTCCCTATCTTAAAGGGAAAAGTTTATATAGAGCCGAGGCTCTAAACAATCAATTTTGAACCTACTTCAAAATTTTCACTAAAAGAGGTTGTTTTGATGTCTAAAGATTTTCAAATTGATCATCTTGACATCAAGATGTTTGGATATGAGAAAAAAATGGATTTCAAGTTTTGGAAATAGTGTATTTTGTAATGCAATTTTGGACCATCAATTTTCAAGATTTTCAAGTTTTCATAAATCTATCGATCTATACTGTTTTTTAAGCTTTCAATTTTATAAATAAATATAAAAATATATTTTAAGGCTATCACAAAGATTTCCAATAACGAAACTACATTTCTCGATATTATTTGAAAGTAGACTCTAATTTGATTGTTTGGAACCTAGGCTCTATACAAACCGCACCCTATCTTAAAAAGCTAGCATTACTTTTCTCTATCTCTCTCATTCTCTTAAAAGCTAGCATTACTTTTCTATTTCTCTCTCTCATTATCTTAAAAGCTAGCATTACTTCTCTGTCTCATTATCATAAGCAAAATTATTTCATGATGCAGTCTAAAGGTATTAAAGCATCCTTCTTAAACTGGATACAAATAGGTGTCCATCTAAAAACAAGAGTAACTAACAGTCCAACTAATTTTTAATATAATTATTATTTCTAGTTTTCAATATTTTTTCTTTTCATTTTCAAGATCTCCATGTTAAAGTTTTTAAATTTTCTAAAAATTAAAATCAAATTTTATTTAAAATATATATTTATTGTCAAGCCCGCATTTCTGCAATATGCGAGCTGGCAGAAACCGTGTCCTTATCATAAAAGCTAGCATTACCCCTCATTCTCTCACTCTTTATCATAAAAGCTATAATTACGTCTCTCTCATTTCCCGAAGGAAAATGTTTATATAAGATTGCAACCTTATACTGTTGTGAAGTTAGGTGCATCTCAAAAATCCTATAGTGGCGAGTGCTCCAGCATAGGAGAACCCTCAAACTGATCATCTCGACCTTGACATGAATGGACATGCAGAAAAGTCTAAAAAATAGTGCATCTTGTAGTAAGTTATCTCGATCGTCTATTTTCAAGTGTTTCTTGATCTTCTCTATCTATACCATTTTTGAAATTTTAAATGATATAATTGAGAATAAAAAGAGATTCTTTTGATGCCGAAACAACATCCCTAAATCAATTTTATAAATGCGCCTTACTTCCGCAATATAAGGAGAAACCTCACCCGTAACATAAAAGCTAGCCAGCATACCATAGGCCTCTCTCCCTCTCTCATTTTCAAAAATGCAAGCTACCGACCTCTCTCTCTCTCTTCTTGATATGGATGTGGTTCTTGAAAAACTAGACATTGGGTGCTGCTGTTTGACATTTATCCCAAAAGGACTGCTGGTGTAAAAGGGCAAAATAGCAAAAGGAGAATTGCATCTGAAATTGACTAGAATACCCTCAACTTCCTGTCATGACCATTTTACCCTTACTGTCCTAGGAATGTGTTAGGGATCATGGATGCACAAATCAGATCATATAATTTAAACTTGGATGGATGGATCATCGATGGTTAAGCTCACTCTTGCTCAATTGCATTTATACTCTCCTAACCTTTCTCCATCATCTCATGTCAAAATAAAAGTAAACGAAATGAGATATTGAGGATATTTTAGTTTTATTTTAGGTTCAAAATCATCTAAATCTTATACCAATAATTAAATGGAGGCAGTTAAATCCAGTAAGCCTTATCCCAATTAAATGGGGCAGTTAAATCCCGTTTGTCCGTTCTCTATCGAAGGCTATATTCTCATAAATGGAATTGGGGTATTTCAAATAATTAGGGCAAGCTTCGAGGGTACTTGGAAAGTCTTGTGAGGTTTGAGTGGGTCACTTCAATTTATCTCAGTATGAGGTAACTGGCAAGGGATTACAGTGTACATAGTCTATATAATGGATTTTCTGAGCTTCATATATTTAACATCTGATTTAACCAAAAATTGTATCATATGAAGTGTTTTCCAGTATTGTTCTTGTTTTTTTGGGGTTGCTAGGTTTTGATGGCTTGTGATAGTGGCAGTAGCGGTAGTAAAGAGAGGAGCAGCTCAAAGTATGAAGAGGAGGGTGGTGATCTGAGAAGAGGGCCATGGACACTAGAGGAAGACACACTTCTCATTCACTACATTGCTTGCCATGGTGAAGGGCGCTGGAATATGTTGGCCAAGTACTCAGGTGTCTCTCTCTCTCTCTTTTGTGCGTGTGGGGGGATGGTGCTTCTTTTTGCAAATGCAAATGACTGCATCTTTGTCCGTCAATCTGATTGTTTTATGCGTCTTATGGATTTTGAAATGCAAATCATTGTAGGACTTAAGAGAACTGGAAAGAGTTGCAGACTGAGATGGCTTAATTACTTGAAACCTGACATCAAGCGCGGAAATCTCACACCAGAAGAACAGCTCTTGATATTGGAGCTCCATTCTAAATGGGGAAACAGGTATTTAAGTTGCTTCAGTATGCCCCTCTTCACCTACAAAGAATTTGATTTAGATATTAAGAATTGGATTCCCCAACATTCAGACAGAAATGTGGTAATTGAACCTAATAACTATTGGTTTTTGAAATTTCCTAATTCAGCTTTAAAAAAGAAAAAAACAGAGAAAGGAAAAGGGAAGGGCTAATTGAGAAACATAGGTTCTATGTAAATCTTTTGTTTGTCTATCCTCATCAGGCCAAAATTGGGTGCCTTTGATTTCATAAAGGTTAGTTTTATTGGATGGCAATAACTGGATCTTCAAACTTTTAGCATTAAATCACATGAAATTGTCCATGGGTTCTTATGCCAGGCATTGAATGAGGTTTATTTGAATACTAAAGTTGTTTCACAATGTTTTTTTATTTTATTTTATTTAAATGAAATAAATAAAACCCCACTCTCACAAAATGAAATAAATTAAGCCCAAAATCTTGTTCAGACAGTCATCTCTATCTCTATCATATTTTTGTGCAGGTGGTCAAGAATAGCCCAGCACCTACCAGGAAGAACAGATAATGAAATAAAGAACTATTGGAGAACAAGGGTGCAAAGGCAAGCCAGGCAACTCCAATGTGATGCGAACAGTGCAAGGTTTAGAGAGACAATTACATGCTCATGGATGCCAAAACTTCAAAAGAGAGAGAATTCTTCATCTTCCATTCCTTTCTCTCACTTAAATCCCTCTATTCCTACACAATCCCCACAAGAAACGTCCCAACATATCCAGCCATTTCTTACCCATACAAACAATCCTGATCAAGACCAACTCAGTTTAGAAATTTTACGCTCCTCAGATTCTATCATGACAACCCAATTTCCTTCGTCGGAAGTTCAATTCAACCATGAATTCTTTGGGAGACCAATTTCACAGCCATTTTTGAAGAATTATTGTTCTGATAATTATGGAACAGGTTCTACTTCTATTATGGCCAAAAAGTCAGCTCCTATCAACAATTGCACAATATCAGAACAGTTCATGGCTCAAAACAATTGGGTTGTTAATGTCTCAGATGATCTTTGGAGCATGGATGAGATGTGGCAATCAGTTGAATAATATATCTCAATGGAACTGTGTAATTCCCATAATTAGATTGATGGCCTGTATTCAGTGTTCTCATGGAGGGAGAGAGAATGAATGTTATCATGGAAACCACCCCCACCAAAAACTACCACACCAAAGTAGGAATCTTTATTTGGAAACTGTGAATAAGAATAAAGAAGTTATTTGTGGTTAAATCTAAGTATCAATTGCTTCTTGACTTGGGACTCTAATGCCACCAACCAAATAATCAAAATGAGCAGTCATTTCTAATGATTTGATGATGACTGTTACGTTAAGGCTGGAATATTGACCTCTAATTTTACTCTCTCTCTCTTTTATTTCTTTTTTTAAGTGAGAAGTTTTCAGTTTTTCTTTGCTTCGCCAATGGCCACTATAATATTTACAGTGTTTACTGCATCAATCAAGTCAAGGAAACTTGGGTTTTTTAAGCACACCAATCCCAGAAAAAAAAAAACAAAGAAGAAGAGGGAGAAAAGAAAGAATCAAAAAAACTGGGGCTTGTCACTCACTGTAGATGGAGACTTGCTCTTGTGCCCAAGAGGCCCACAGCAGGGAGACTGGTATTGTTAGGTGGGCATGGCATTTTGAAGTACTATGGATGATGTTGGTGTTTGTCCATGTCATGATGGCAGCACATGATGGTCGGTTCGTTACATCATATGATTTATCTAATCATGTTGCGCTTTGTTGAAGCACTTTATTTGCATATTCTATCTCTTTCTTTCTTTTTTTTTTTGTTTTTTTTGATAATTCAATGGGGGAAGAGAAACCCCTGCTTCTTTTTTAAGATAGATTAAGGAAAAGAGTTACCTTTTTTTTTTTTTTTTTAAGGTGCCATTGGGTGGTTTCAGAAGAATTCGAAGCCACCACAACTAGGTATGGGGGTGCTAGCACCATGACCCAATCCCCTTTCCTAATGTAGAGTATTGCATGAAGTGTGCAGGTTGTACAGAGCCGGGGTTCTAAACAATCAAAGTAATAAAGCACACCTTCAAATAGAGTTGAGAAACGTGGTTTCAATACTGGAAATTTTGGTGATATATTTTCATTGCGAATTATAAAATTCAAAGCTTAAAAAATAGTGCAGATCAAGCAGATTTATGAAAACTTGAAGATCTTGAAAACTAACAGTCCAAAAATACATTACAAGATGCATTATTTTCAAAACTTGAAATCCATTTTTTTTTTCATGTCTATATATCTTGATGTCAAGATGATCAATTTGAGGATATTTGGGTATCAAAACAACCTCTTCGGATGAATTTTTTTAGGTGTGCTCTAATTTGATTGTTTAGGACTTTGCACTTATATATACTTTTTCCTTACACAAAAGGATTACACGATCAATTGATCATATACAATAAGTTCTCATAACATCGCACATCATAACCTCTTTGCCAACACGTCGACTAATTTATTAGCCTCCCTATACACATGTACAAAGAAATATCAAAGGAAGTAATCAAATCCATAATTTTCAATCAAATGGACTTTAAACACTATATTTTCATATGGTCTCTCTCTCTCTACCCTCAAGATATGCGCATCTCTCTCTCTCTAGGTCTGCACAAGTATGTCATGTGCAAGCCAATAGTCCATGGAGTTGCTTCTTGGGTTTCACATTCATACATGCCATCCTTGCATGCATGCATACTCACACGTGCTAATTTGTATTGGCAGGATACACATGATACACACGTGCTAATTTGTATTGGCATGAGACACATGCATCGTTTTGTGCAAATGAAACAACAGATACGTGTGCAATTCATAAACATTACTCGTGAATAAAGGAGTAGTGGACATAAATAATCACTAGGCCTAGGTGTTCAGGGTAGCATGGTACTAGAATGGTCCCGAGTTACTTAAAAAAGGACAAAAAAAAAAAAGGTCGAGCAGAAAAAGATAGGATGAAGTAAGCCATGATAGTTTCCTTTGTACCATGAGAAGGAAGGGCTCTCTCTAGAAAAGGGGATGGACCCCTGTTAAATACCTCATAAAGATGGGGGCACATCGGGAAAGTACCCAACTAGATGGGGGAGCAAGTTGTTGGGATATGGCCCAAATTGAGAAAATAGGTATCTTAGATGAGAGCTCTTTGATATAAGGAGAAACCCAAAGTTAAGCTGGGCCCAACTTGGGCATGAGCTCGGCTTGGTTCCCTATAGGATCTGTTCGAGTCTGGCCAGGTTCAGGTCAAAGGGCCCTTGGCCTAGTCCACACTGGGCTAGGCTGGGGTTTTTGCCTAATAGACCCATTGAAAAGAAAAAAATAAAAAATATAAATAAAAAAAGTAAGAAAACATGGGGCCGGTGGGCTAGGGCTGGCTTCGGCCTTGACCTTGGTCCACATATTGTGACCCAGGCCTAGTGTTTAGGGGCCAGACCACCTAACCATTGCTAGCCCTAACCCAAAGGAAGAAATAGAGAGCCATGGAAGAGAGAAACCCTAAAGAGTAGAGAGCTTCTAGAGAGAGAAACCTAAGAGATCGAAGAGTCTGTGAGAGAGAGAGAGAGATTTGTAATCCAAGAGAAATTGAAAGCCTTTTGAAGAAGAAAATAAGATACAGCTTCCTGGAAGAAGGAGATTGCTTTCATCAAACGCTTGTAATTTCCATTGTTTCAGTGGATTATTTGTTTCTTTTCATGGTGTAGTTCTAAAAGGTGAACTATGTTAATTCTTTAGCTGCATTTGATAAAATTCTTTGCAGTTTTCAAGTTGTTCAGTTTCTTAGGAACTGGGAGGAAGGTGAAAATTGGTAGCCCTAAAACAATATAGCTATCTTTGCTACTAAGAACTCTATGGTTGATATGAAAATCTAAGATTGGTGTATTTAGATGTGTGTGGCCACATTGATGTAAAATCTCGTAGCGGTGTTTCATTCTTCATCAACTTTATTAATGTTGCTTCAAGGAAGTTGTACGTGTATATGATGAAATCAATAGATTAGATGTTTGAGATCTTTTAAAATTTTTAAACCAAAGTACAAAGGGCGACAAGCAAGTTGTTAAAGTGTTTATATTCATGCCAGTGATTTAAAAAATGGATCAGTGACTAGGATCGGCCATCAGATGAATCGGTGGTCTGGATTGCCATTTTATTGTGTGGAAAAAATAGTGAACCGGCAAAAAAATATATGCAAAAACAGTAGACCGGTCAAGAACCGATCTAGATAAGTGAATAGGCGGCTTTACTATAGCAACGACGTTTTTACTTTCGCAAAATGTTGTGTTACTGTACCGAATCGCCGGTTCTCTTCTAGACCCGACGATTTCCTATATATTGATAGAATCAGCATGGGGTGACTGATTCTTGAGTTTGACTGAGTCATTCTGTGCTGACCCAGAATTTTTTAAATCCTTGATTCATACTATGGGGAAGAGTGCACATCAAATGCATTCAAAATCTATTAAGCCAATCATGCATAAGGCATAAGAAACTAGTAGCATGATGTTGTAGTAGTGAAAAGAATGAATAGTGCTATTGTAGAAAGAGTAAAGAGCAATGACATCCACCACCAAGTTACCAAAGCCGTACTAGGGTGAAACATTCATCAGAACATGATACCTAATAGATAGAACCTTATCATTATATCTGGATAGTGATATCCTGGTGAGAATTTAGACCGAAAAATATATCTCTTATTATATTTGAAAGTGTTCTGGTGCGAAACATTTGTGCATGTGCCCAAGAAACAAAGATCCAAACTGGATGAGAAAGTTATTCCATGCATCTTCTTAAGGTGCTCAAACAAAGAATTTGGCTATAATATGATCCTTGAGAACAAGAAGGCAATTAGGAGTAGGAATGCAGTCTTTTAAGAAGATCTGACCATTGAAGCTAGGGAAGCCACAGATCTTTAATGATTTACAATGCTTGATCATAGTTTCTCTCATTATTGTGCATAATGAAAATGCATGATGAAGATGAGTGAGAAGTATAAAAAGTCTAAATGAATCTCATAAGATCACATGCCAATTCTAGGTGATGTGGAGCAAGGGGCAACTTATCCAAAAAGTGCCACATGCAATCAAATTGAGAACATCCTCAAGGGGACACAAGCCCTCAAACAAGTGCCCCACATCCGAGCATGTCATATCGATATGGGTAAAGAAGAAAACTATTAGTAAGCTTAAATACACAAGGATGAGTAAGTTAAAGTTATAGGTTTCTTACATAATAACCAAACATATGAGCTGGAGAAGTTGCCAAAAAGCAAGAGCGCACGAAGAACAAGTTGGTATATAGGCTAAAGACTGAAGATAAGAGCTCACAACCAAAGTACAAGACAAAGCTATTTATGAAAGCTTTTGAAAAGAAAAAGGGTATCGACTTTAATGAGATCTTTTCTCTTGCCATGAAGATGTGTGTTGGGTACATTGTCGGGCATAGTTAAGAGGAGCACGGCTCTTGTTACAGTTAAGCAGAAGTTAACTACGGCTAGGAGCTTGTGAAGCCTTTGGCAGCTAGTAGGTGTTTAATGCCCATGAACTATGGTTTATAGACATGATGCTTGTGTGGCTCTTGGCAGCATTTCAGTGTTAGCAGCTATGAACTATGGTTTGGTCATGATGTTTCAGTTTTGAATTCCATTTTTTAACTTGCCAGTTCAAAAATGAAACAGTGTGAATGTTGTCAAGAAGGTTTTTTTTTTAACTCCAGAGCTCAAAAATGGAACTCCCTTAGCAACAAATTTTCTTGAAAAGTTGACATGAATAGTCATATCCCAGTTTGTGGAAGGGCATTAATGAGCTGTATGTGAACCACTCTAGTCTGTCATTCAAATAACATTCCATATTTTCATAATAATGTTTTGTTTACTTTTTTATTTTTATTTTTTCCTATCTCCCAAAGAAAAGAAGGGCAGCTTTAGTGCTCTTATAATCTCATTGTTCTCGTGCATTTGGAGTCAGGCACATTTCAGTCTTGTGTTTTTCTGTATCTCGAGAACAAATATGCCCAAAAAACCATATATATATATATATATATATATATATATTGTATTTTCTTTCATTATATAGCAAATATTGTCTTATACAAAAAATAAAAAATAAAAAAGTAATAATAATAATCATATTTCGTTTGATCAGAGTTTTTCAAGCAAATCAACACGTCACTGATTTTTTTTATTTTTATTTTTTTCAGCTGCTGCGCGTCCAAAATAAATGAAGGCCATAGCCCCTCATATGGAGGCTTTTTTTGAGAGATTTGGCTCTTTATGTGTGTCCTATTTTTTGTTTGGGGGACCACCATGAGTTTCGTATGGTATTTTTCATTGGTAGGACACAAGAATGAATCTTGGAAAGGATGGAAATAGATACCTCCTTTGGAGGACTTATCCTCCACATCCCTATATTAACATGTGACGGCACCTGGTGGTCCATCACTTTAAAAGAAAAAAAAAGGGATTGTTAATATAGAAATCATTTAAGCCTTAAATTTCAAAATGAGTTGTTGTAAAAGTATCATTCAATAAACATAAAATTTTAAAAATACTAATCTCGAAATTCGTGACGCACCTCACGCTATCCACTCAAGGAGCAACTCTGTCGCGCTGAATCTCTGTCTCATCTTTATAATGCACCAATATGCATACTAATGTGTCATGTTCCATGTGACTGAAATAATAGTGTGGGCACAAGGATCACATTGTTAAGTAGATGGTTTGATGGTCATGGTGATGGAGAGAGTGGCGTACAAAAACGAAATGTAACGAAATGTTTATTGGAACCTGTTATGCTTGGATCAACCCCCCTCCATAAATAAATAAATACTCACACAGAGACGTACACATATGTTTGGATAAGGCGCCCATCTTTTATTATGCAAGTAAGCGTAACACTTCTAAATTTTGTCCGAAGATGTAATTTCAGTATTGGAAACCTTATGATTCCTTGCAAATCTATGCTCAATCTTAATTATGAAGTTTCAATTTCTAAAAATAGTGCTAGTCGAATAGATCTATAAACACATGAAAATCTTAAAAACAGACGGTCCAGATAACTTATTATAATGTGTTTAAGACATAAAATTCTTTTGCTTTTATATCCAAACTCTCTCTCTCTCTCTCTCTCACAATCTATATATATAGAAGATATTACAAAATGCCTATAAACGAAAATGAACAGCGATTTCGTCTACCCTCATCACCATCTAAACTTTATCGAACGGTCACCGTTATCCGATAGTCATTCATTTTTCAATTTTTTTTTTTTTTACTAATCAAAATGATCTGAAATTTGTAGTGTATGTACATATAAGTGAGACACACTTAATAAAAATATGAAAATAATAATTTGTTAATATAAATTAATT